>CAUYON010126448.1:0-18208 GCA_963573935.1 Arctocebus calabarensis | reverse complement strand
TTTTTTGAGGTGAAATTTAAGTTTTTGTGTGAGTAGTACTATTATACCTATCTTGAGTGTCTTGCTTGTACTGTGTCGCATCATACCTTTGTTTAATTTTTAATAAACTGTTCACTTGTTAAAAAAAAGAAATATAAGAATTTTAAAAATAAAAATAGCTTCACAAAATAAAACTCAAATGTAAAATATTCTAGTGTAGGGTTTTACTTTCTTTCCTTACATATGCGTAACAAATTGGTAGTTAAGAAGAAATAGGAATATGGTATAAAATAATACAGTGCATAAACAGAAATTCATGTTATGTTTGTCTTAAAATATACAAAAGCAAATTTTTTACTTTATGTTAATTGTACATACAATTGCCAGATATAATCCTCTTAAGGGTTAAAACAGCTACAAATAATTATCAATACAAAAATCTTCCAAAGCAAGGATTCCAAATATTCTAAAGGGCTGTAAATGAACCAAAAACATAAATGATTTTTTTTAGTCATATTGAACATTCTAATGAGATACCCTGGGAATAAAGTCTAGGCTGAGATTTGTATCCCCTTCATTAATAAAATAAGAGAAAAAAATAAATAGGACACCATTCAAATCTTAAATTTTGCTAAACTAGGAGTTATAGAAACAAAAAAAAAGCTTATAATTAGGTCTACCTGTGATGAAAATAAATTACTAAATGAGAAAATGTTAGCAAACTAAACTTTATACAAATCACAAATAAAATTCAAACTTATACCTCATTTCTATTCCTTAGTAAATTTTTAATAAATAAATTTCTTTGTAAATATTGACTTTAATTTTCTCCATCATCTAGGCATATTCTCACTTACAACAGAGTAGCAGGGTTTAGGGGCTGACAGAGATTGACATTAGGATTTTCTAAATGAATAAGAGGATATTTGTGCTTTTCCAGGAGGTGGCTAAAACAGGAATTCAGGAGTGTTGGATGTATTTTCAAGAAAACTTTCATTGGCAACACATAATTCATTACTGTAATCCAAGAAAGTGAATTTGATGGAAGGATTCACGCTTACTCTAAATTTTTCTTAAGGAGTTTTGCCTTCTAAGTTCCAATAGTTCCACATTAAGATGATGGCAATATGGTTCAGCGCCTGTGGCTCAACGGGCTAAGGCACCAGTCACATACACCTGAGCTGGCAGGTTCGAATCCAGACCGGCCAGCCAAACAACAATGATGGCTGCAACCAAAAAATGACTGAGTTGTGGCAGGCGCCTGTAGTTCCAGCTACTTGGGAGGCGGAGGCAGGAGACTCGCTCGAGCCCAGGAGTTGGAGGTTGCTGTGAGCTGTGATGCCACAGCACTCTATCCAAGGTGACAGCTTGAGGCTCTGTCTCAAAAAAAAAAGGATGATGGAAATATAAGAATTACAGCAAATACGAATGGAACCTATTGATCATGCCAGAAACTTCTGATCCCTTGAGTCCCCTTTAGAGTAGGGAACCTGAAAAAGATCTTTGCTAGGTAGGCTAACACTGTTTTTGATAGTAGAATGTTACCAGTGTGGTAATTGTTCATTTTTCCCTTCAAGATTTCACTATATCTTCTCAATGAGGGATTAAGAATGAACAGAGAAAGGGGATTCAAGGTGGATAGGACAAAAGCCTGGCCTGGTGAAATCTGCAGGGTTTGTAGACATCAGGGGAAGACTGTTATCAACAGTAAGCAATTACTGCCAAAGATGGGAAAGAACGTGGCTATGAGGTAGCCTAGGTTACCGATGGCCAATAGAAAAGAACAATAAACAATGACCAATAGAAAAGGACAATCACCTCCAGGGGTGCAGAGAAACCAATGAAAGAGTTATAAATAATTTCAAATGAAGAGAAAGAGGATATTTAGACCTCCTTAATGCCTTTGTGTTTCCATCTCTCTCTTCTCACTCATAATAGGGACCCACGTCTAACTCTCTTTGGAAGTTCTCTGAGCTTTCTCTTTGCTCTTAAATGAAATCTTTCTCACTGTAGTAAAAACAAACAAAAATACATATATACATACATATATATAATTTACACACTAAATCAATATATATACTGACTTAGTGTCTATGATTCAGTAGAGGAATGAGCCCATAAGGATCATTTAGAATCTGGTTTGTGATAATTATTTTGGTTTATGTGAGCATAATCATATTTAAGAATATTTGATCAATGACAATGAGGAGTATAAATATTATGCAAAAGTTCAAATGTTCTTCATTCTGTAGTCAACCCACTTTTTGCCTAAAGAAGAGGTAGAAACAGACACGTCACCTTCATTAACAAATTGATTAAGTCTAAAACATTAATACTTTTAAATAGCTTAATAAAAAAAAGAGCCCAAATTTTGGTTAAAAATATAATTATTAGTACTAATCTATAAACAGTGCTCCTTACGCTATGTGAAAGGTGTTCCTTTCTACGTATAAGAGCTACTTTATTCCTTACAAGGTCATAAGGAGAAAAGTATCATTATAATCATCCTTGTATTACAAATGACAAAATTTAGGGAAAGAAATGCTAAGTGACTTAAAGTTAGCCAGCCAACTAGTGAAAAAGTAAACAATTCAAACTCAGTCTGGCTGTAGAATCTGTTCTCATAGTCAGTGAATTGGGCCCCCTTCAAAGTGGGCAAGCCTAATTACATTCATGACAAAATACAAATAAAATACATGAATTGGAGCCCAAGCATGAATTTTGAAGAGAGAATTGCTCCTGTGGCACTAGACTAAGATGTCTTTGAATTTACTTAAGACTTAGGATCATTGTAGGGTAAGTGAAGCTAGATGGGGTTTGTTGTGGAGAGGATTACTTGATAGACCAGATGGCTTTCACAAAGGCATGTAATGTTGTGAAAATATATACAGCACATTACATTATAGACACAGTACCAGAGGGGAACGTTAGGTAAAAGGTGAAACAATTCTTTAGAAATTTATATATTTGGTTTTCTTTGACATCAGGTAAACTTGGAAATTTATAGAAGTGAATATTGATATTTCCCTCTTCTTTTTCTAAAATTTGGAATAGTTTCCTTAAAAAATATCAAGTTTTAGAGAACTTATGACTGTCCTGAGAAATATAGGTAATGATTGGGAATGCTGTAAAACAGAACTTGAAACAAAAAAATAATAGAGTAGCACTTTCTCATCCAGTACGACTTTTTTATTTCTAATTTCTCAGGACTTTATCTCCAGTACTTTTTAATTTTCACATTTAGTTATGTAAAGACTTTCCCAAGTAGATGTCAGTAATTCATATAGGTTAATATTTAAGTGAGGATAATATAGTACTTAATATTGTACAATATTCTTACCTTTAAATAATAATGACATTTAGACTATCAATTCTTTGAATATCTAGTCTACTGTGCTCTGGAATAAAAAAAAATGAATAATCTAGCATTTTAACTGTAACACTTAGTATCAAATTACTAAAAATATTTTGACCAAAGTGACCTTCCTTTGAATTGGAAACCTGTACACTTTATATAATAAGTAAAGAATAATAGCTTCACCTTAGGCTATAATAACTTTTCAAATGCATCACTAAACAAGTTTATAGGTGGATTAGATTTTAGAGAAAGAATCCTATTTAAAAATTAATTAAATATATATGTGTGTTGATGGTATGTATTACGAGTAGGGATGTGGGGAGTTCAATGCCATTTTGTTGTTATTGTTAATTATATTGAAATATGTGGACCAGTCTAGCCATGAAAATAAGCAGCGAGCCATGCATTTAAGGTCCAAAAGAAATCAGGGCAGCCTAATGAAGGGTGGGTAAAGAGCCTCATGTGAATAAGTAAGTAGGTGGAGTGAGACACTTAAGACATGTTGCTTCTCTTTGCTAGAGCTCTTTGTGTTGGTATTTATGGAAATCTGTGAGGGAAGATTCTGAAGGCATCTGATAAAGAGCAACATCGATACTTTCTTGTTCTTTTTACTATTACGTAAAAGTTTAGGAGGAGTAAAGACAGAGGAGAGGCAAAAAATATCAATGTAAATATGAATAATTTGCAATTCATGTCATTTTTCTCCAGAATCATTGTTTTAAATACATTATACGTTAAAACAATTTATACATTGTACATTTAAACTAAGACACCAGCATTATAAATAAAAGATGTTCTATTTATTGGTAGCTGCTAAAATTCATCAGACTAATAGTTTCTAAAAATTATCCAGGTACGTTTTTATGAAGGGTGGTTAATAAATAGGCATCAACATTATGCCAATAGTATACTAACATTCCCCTCAAAAATGAATTTCCGTGTTTATAATTGAGCACCATCATTGTGTCATGAAAAAGTGATTTTCTTAGATACGGCTAGCAGTTAGGCTGACATGCAAAAAGGAATACAAGCAGTCTTACTATTTTGAGAAGGGATTTGGGTTGAGAAGGGATTTGGGTTGGGTACATGAGGGTGACAAATAGAAGACCCAAACTCATACCTTATATATGTATGATGTTAGGAATTAATTTAATATTTCTGTAACTATTTAGTACATGTAACTATTTTCGAACTATTTTGTAGCATATGATTAGAAGAACTGATGAGTGAGGATGACATATTAAATTTAAATTAATATTTATTTTCTTGAATACTCTCAGTTCTAAAGATGAACTTTCAGGTAGAGCATGATGGACTGACGGTTCACGATGAAAAGCAAGGAGATACAAAATCCTGGAAGGGTATTATCTATGACTCACATAGAATCTGTGTAACAGGACAGTGTAATGTTTTTGGTGATTGATAATCTTTAAATCTCTAAACAGAATATCATTTATATACATAGTAAAATAGGAATCTTAGAAGATGAATTAGATATTAGTAAAAAAGTCAACATTTCAAAATTTAAAAACCCCAGAAGTTAACTTTCTTTATATTCATCAAAAATGTCTCTACCTTTTAATAGACACGACCACGTAAAAATAAAAAGTGAACCAGAATTAGTAAGAACTCTCACTGAGAAAATACTCTGAAAGTTGCAAGTGGAGTCTTCCTTAAGTAAAGGAAATCAGGAAAACTAATAAGTCAAAAATACATTTATTTTTTAAATGTGGGCAAATCATTATTACTTTTGCCAAAGTGCTCTGACATGTATTTTTATTAACAGGCACCTAACTTTACAACAGCATTGAGCTTCAACAGTATTTCAACAGCATGATTTTATGTAACAGATTTGTTTGGCTTGCTATTTAGATGTAAAATATTTGGAATGCTTCTATCTATTGTTTGGATGAGTTATCATATACGAACTAGAAATATAAACTAAATCTGCAAGCTACAGCATAAAATATTTCTTTAACATCATGACCTCATTTGTTAGAGTGAACTGCAGTCTTTTTGTCAAGTTTCCCCCCACAGATATATTCTATTTCAAAAAATAAAATAAAAGCAACACAAAAATGAGAGTACAATGAATTCAAATCCATGAAACTCAGAATGCCTAGAATGTAATCATTAAGACTGCAATGATATAATATCGCAATTAAATTTCTATTTTTACTATCCATAGGTAAAAAAAACTTTGCAAATTTTTTTAACTTTCATGCCACAGATTTATAAAAATTGAATGTGGTTTAGTCACACTTTCTCCCTTTTTAAAACATATTATATACAGGTATGTGTATGTACACACAGCCATGCACACATGCACACGTATATGCAAATGCATATATGATTTGGAAGCAAATTAGTATTTACAGAGAAAATACTATAGATCTTATGATTTTTTTGTCAGTTTAGATTATACTTCTTAGCTAAGAACTGTTATCTTTGCTCAGTTTAGATTACACTTTCTAGCTAAGAACTGTTATCACCTATAGATGATAATGGAATCTATAATGGAATTACCATAGGCCTATTTTCTGCATTAGGGATCCTGACATGAGCATGAACTGTGTTTTCTATTGGTATCATCAAACTTATCTGATAAAGCAGATTACTCCAAGCAATAGTCAGAGAAGCATTGAAAGAGCTTACAGCAAATAAAAGGAAAGCAGAGATTTGGAAGTCTATTTTAAGGTAAAGGAGGGTAAAGCTAAAGGAGGCGTTTCCCAGAAGGGTTCTGTAAAATTCAGAAACAAGAACTGGTTTTGTTCACAGCTGACGATGTGTAATAACAGGGGGCAAAAGGGGCATTCTTAGTAGTCTTGGATAGATCATAAGACAGCTTTAGTGTAAGGAGAATCCTAGAGGAAAAGAGCTTCCGTATGTGGAAAAAAGCAAAAGCACTTCACAGGGAATCTTCCTGATGTGACAATATCCATCAAAAAAGAGAAAGATAACTAGCAGAAAAAAATGTACCATATGAAGGATGACTTGGCATCAAAGCATGTATGTTTACAAATATATAGGGGATAGTCTCAATGATTGCCACAAATATATATATAATATATATTTATGTATTATAATCTAATATTATTATATATAAACTAATATGTATTAGATCATGAAGAATATTAAATAAATTGGCTTAAAACTTGACAAATTCAAGTACAAAATGAACACAGTAAGAGAAGTCAAGAATGCCAAGGGTTGAGATGTTGAGAAGTACAGTGGGAAAGGGAATGCTGTTCTAATAGTAGAAAAAATGCTTATGCCTTTGGGACTCTGTGAAGGGAGCAATTATTTTATAAATTCTCCACTGATCTAGTAATGCTGTTAAGTTCTTGCTCCTATTTCATCCTACATACTCATTACTCCTACATCATAGCTTTATTGTAATATTGTTTTCTATTTCAATCTTCCGCCTACCTCAGTATATTCATTTTGATACAGAGAGGGACTTATCTCAATTTTCTAGCTAGTGTCTGAGAACATGCTTAGTTTGAAATGTCCACCTCACCCCATGTACTTAAAATTTCACCTAAGACAATATGTGTGAAAGAGGAGGAAGACATGAGAAGGAAATTCCAGGGCAAGGTTGAGACATTTTTAATGACAGATCTTTTTAATCCATAAAAGAATTTTCCACAGGAATTTTGAATTTGACATCACATCATAAATAAATTTCATATATTTTAAAATAATGTAATAAAAAAAGTGGCCTTGTAGGCATGTACTGTGAGTTACCTGTGGCTCCCAGTAAGGAAGAGGCATTGGGTTTCTTACACTTAATAGGCTTAGGATGAGTAAGACATTAAGCTGCCTATTTGTCCCTTCTTCACCATCAAAGCTGCATCACTTGAACTTCAACTTGTGTTTCTCCTCCATTGCCTTTAATCCTAATTCTAATAATTATCTATAGATTATATTTTATCCATTCCACCTTAAATAAGTACAAAAGTCAACCCACAAAATGGGAGAAGTTATTCACATGGTAAAGGACTGATAAACAGAATCTACAAGGAACTCAAGCAAATTAACATGAAATATCAAACACAACCCCATTAAAAAGTTGTAAAAAGACATGAACAGAAACTTTTCTAATGAAGACAGACTAATGGCCAACAAACACATGAAAAAGTGTTTAATATCTCTAATCATCAGGGCAATGCAAATCAAAACTATGTTGAGATATCTATCACCTAACCCCAGAAAGAAGGGTGTACATCATAAAGTCTCAAAGCAACTGAAGCTCATGTGGAGTCAGAGAGAAAAGAACCCTCACTCACTCTTGGTGTGACTGCACACTAGTACAACCTCTATAGATAGCTGTATGATTATACATCATGGAACTTAAAATAGACCTACCATTTGATCTAGCAGTCCCACTGTTGGGTATATACCAAAGTAAAAAAGGTTATTTTATAAAGAGAGAACCTACACTCAATTATTTATAGCAGTACAATTCACAAATTTAAAGAAACAACCCAAGTGCCCATTCATACACGAATAGATTAATAAAATGTGGTGTATATGTGCCATGGAGTATGAGTTAGTCATAAAACAAGAAAGGTTGATCCAGTATATTTTGTGATAACCCAGATGAAACTGGAGACCATTCTTCTAAGTGAAACATTGCAAGAATGGAGAAACAAACACATGTACTCAGCACAAGATTGGAACAAATCAATCAAGATTTACGTACACATAGGCAAGTCAATCTTAATGAAAATGAAGTTGGGAGAAGTGAGGGAGCAGGGAGAATAAATTCACACTTGTTGGGTACAGTTCACACTATCTGGGTGAAGGAACCACAATTTTGACTCAATCTGTATAGAAATAAAGTATGTAAACAAAACTTATGTATTCCCTAATATTCTGATGTTAAAAAAAAAATTCTGATCCCCTTCCAGTTCTCATTCTAAAATGCTCTCTTTTTCCTGTTTAAACCACAATTCAAATTACCTTTCTTTGCAATTATGCTCTGAATTCTTCACAGTTACTTTTAGTTTATTATATGCAATAGATACATGAATGCACATACATACACTTGTATAGGAAGTCTGACAATTAAGTTCACAAACTCATCCTCGAAAAGGTACTACATACATCATCATTGAATATCACTAGGGTCACATTTGAATTATTCCCATTGACTACCTGGTGATCATAATCATCTAACCTCATCCACATATGTACACATACACACACAGAGACGTGTTTCTTTACTGCCCAAACCACAGCCACATTACCATCTAAAACCTTTTTCAAGAGAAATTTGCTGTTGTGGCTGTACACTCCTGAATTAGCTAGAAGATTTTGATTCAGGCAATTGAGATGCCATACTACATTTTAAAGATGCAAGGCAAATGTAAGCATGCACACTAGGATTTTTTGATTTTAAGAAAATAATGATTATGACTATCTTCTCAGCAAGGATAAATGATAACATAATCATATTTCTTTCAAAAAAGAAGTCTAGTAACTACATAAATGTGTAATGCCAGTGGGCATGGTATGGTTAGGGTCTTATAATTGTGACTTTAAGTGCAGGCATCCTGGATGTTGATGCAAAAAGTTATCTAGGAAAAATTGAGGAAATAGTGCATCTGTGGGTAAGAGATGATGGACATAGGCAAGGGAAATTTCTCAAAGGACTCTGCATACCATTCTAAATATTTGGGCTTATTTTAAAAAAAAAGAAAACAGGAGCAGTATAAAAGTTTTACATTTCTTTTTTAAAGTTCCGTTTCTTTGTTGGCAAGGTAGAGGATTATGGCAGGGATGAGGCGAAATGATCAAAATTGTAGTTAGGAAGCCGTCATTTCCAAAAATAAAAAAAAAAAAGTAACAAATACCAGAAAAAAAGTAGGGTTTATAGTTAAACTTGAAAACTAGTTATTAGATACTAGAAATTGAGTCAAAGTATAGTAAATTGAAATTAGTTAATGGGGGAGTATTTTGATCTAAATATACTAAAATTGAGTTGTAATATTTTACTTCTGCTTTCCTCTGTGTAATATCCTCTGGAACTAGAGATGTGAATAAGAGGATTGGAGGCAAAATAGTGGGCAAGTGGAATGAGACCTGAGTTTATTCAATGTTTTCTCATATAGTCTATTAGCCAGTCCCTAAAGGTATCACATAGTAATAAGGAGTAAAAATGCATTTAACGTATTTCAAATTGGAAGTTGAGTATCTTTCAATAACCACACATGCACTATAAATATTAAGAGATTTATTTTCCAAAATTAAAAAAATTATTATGAATGCTATGATACTTTCTCTTGCTTCCTGGCAATTCTTTTTGTGAAAAAATACTACACTGGTGATTTCAATATAAAAATCATTTTTAAAATGCCAGCCCCAATTTTGCAAAAGGCGTAAGAGAAGTGCTTTACATTAAAAGAAAACGCTGTAGGCAGAAAGTTTAAAAAGAAAAAACTGTCTAAATCTTAATTTTCTATAAAGTGAACTGAAAAAAAAATCAGAACTCTCAGAATTTTGTGAATTATCACACCTTATCTTTAAGTACAAATTAAAATGAACAAATCCTTATGAGTATTTTGAGTTTTGTCAGTCATAAGGCATAACTAAAATTGTTAAGAAAATTACATAAGTGTATGTGTTAACTGCTGATATTACTTCTGTTACATTTAAAGTCATTATAGTATATTATAAATTGAGTTCCTATGATAGTTTCAATGCATATAACCTTGAAAATACTCACTAGCTCATAAGTAGAGCAAGGTAGGCATTGCTTTACAATATCCACCAAATTTAATATGTGATGAGAACTGCCTATTCAATTATATCTCTATATAGGCAAATTTTAGATAAAACAGAGGACATCTTTCTTTATTGATGATCCCTTCATTATTGCTGAATATATAATTTCTTAGTTATACAGACCAAATAACAGGAGAAGAATATTGTGCAATGATATCCAATTTCCATAGAAATTATGTCCATTCTTTACTTTAAGATCCTGTTTGTCTAGGCATTACTTTGCATTACAAAATTTAGACATGCAGGTTAACTTCTCATTGAAGGCACACAAAATAATTCCTGCCTTACTTAAAACCCCAGAGAAAGCAGCAACCATTTGTATAGTCTACAATTGTCACCTTCAATCCCCAGGAATAAGTTTTATCACAGAATTCATTTTCACTGTCTTTTCAAGGATATAAGATTTTTTGAATTGCTGGCTGCAGGGATCCCAGTAATTTTTCTCACATGCAAACTCTGCAAAATTCATCCCCTGCATGGGAGGAAATCTCAAAAAATAAAGGGGTAGCAAGGGTTTCAAACTCTCACGGAGCAGAAAACCATTTGTTTTAATTGTGTTTTGGTTTGTGCTAT
This sequence comes from Arctocebus calabarensis, assembly GCA_963573935.1. Lineage (NCBI taxonomy): Eukaryota > Metazoa > Chordata > Mammalia > Primates > Lorisidae > Arctocebus > Arctocebus calabarensis. The sequence goes on along the minus strand of CAUYON010126448.1, from coordinate 7,509 downwards.
ATTAGAAATCATCTCTATTGCTATGTGATATGTACACAATAAATAGGTTTTCAGAATGATTAAACGCCTTAGCTTCACTTCAGCTATTATTTTCAAAAGCCATTTATTCTGGGCATGGTAGAAAACCATAACAAATATTTATGAAATCATTTGACTCTAGTGTTGTTCCTATGAATATCTTCAATATTTCCATTTTTCCTGAAGAGTATGTATCTTATGTTTTTAAAGTAACAACCAGAAGACAATTCATACTTTTACAAAATTTTTACTATCCCCAAATATATCTGATTTTCTACAGAAGTTATGACCTAATTTTCTTTTTTTTTATGCTTAAAAAGTTATAAACCAGAGGAGTTTTTGTAAAAATTATTGTGACATAAAGTAATGAATTTTAGGGAGATTTTAGTAAAGAGTTATTTGTACTTCAATAAAGACATTTGAAATCTTGATCCAAGAAATCTTTATGGTACATCAACTATGGATAGAAAATATGTTTATTTAATTGTATATGCTTTGCATACTTAAAACAAGTTAGAATATTATTTGATGTGTAGTTATTCTGAAAGCAAATTTTTTTCCTAATTCATTACCTGATTTTGTAATTCATTTTCCTAATTTATAATGACTTAGTGATTGAAAAAGGTACAATTTTTTTTTCATTAGCAATGTTTCTTAATCCATACTTTGGTAAAGTACAAATTTATACCCAGTAAAATTTAAAAAAAATCTCAAACTAAGTGGCTTAGCACAACAAAGATATTTTATTTCTTCTTTTTTTTTATTTTTACATACACATGTGTTACTTAGGTTTCCATTTTTGCCTTCCCAAATTTTAAAAGACTTAAAATTTAATAACAATAACAATGTTTAAGATAAGGACTAGAAACAAAAACCACATAAAGAATGAATGAAGATAAATACATTTATAAAACAAAACAGACGATTACTGCATCAAAACATTAAGCAATATTAATAATAATAATGCCAAGAAAATAATGTTCACATTGTCAAATAAGAGTAAGTCTATTATAGAATGCTTTGACTCTGAGGCTCAGTATGAAGTCATCAGTTAACTTCTTATTTTTTTCTAAAGTCTCAAAAAATAGACAACTAATATTCTATAAATAAAAGTAAAAGATAGTTTAAAAAAATAGATCATGCCAAATCTTATAGATAATAAAAACAAGAAATATTTCAAAATCATTCTACTTGATCTGGATACACCTGATATTAATATTGGAGAAAATATATTGTTATAAAGGGAAATTACAAACATATTTCACTTGTAAATGAGGATGCAATATCCTAAACAAAATATGATGAGTTGAATTAAAGATTAATATTGAAGTAATATACTTTGGTCAAAATTGAATCTAATTTACTTGAGATTTAGTCACTATTTTCTTTCCTTTTTTTTTGTTTTCTTTCCCTCAACCCTCCCTCCTTCTCTCTCTACCTGCTCTCTCCTTCCCCCATGCCCCACTGACACAATGGGGCAAGATAATTTATTTCTTCATTGGGTTATTACATTGGGTTAAATTGGCTGAAGCTATGCTCCATATAGTCACACAGAACACCAGGCTAACAGAAGCTTCAGCATCTGATACCTGTATCAGGCACACCTAGAACTATGTATCAGGAAAAGAGAATACTGAAGAGGTATGTAGCACATCATGTTGTCTTTGGCTCATAAATAATACATATCATTCCTGTCAATAACCCAATGCCAAATTATCACATTATGATTCCCAAGTACTCATATGAATGTTAAAACCTTAGGGTGAGCATATTCAATTTTTATCATAATAATTAAGCAGAAAGAGGCAGCACCACATGTACTAAGACCCTTAAGGTATAACACCATCTGATCTAACATTTCTTATCATGCTATTATTACTCTTTTGTTAAAATTAAATCATAGCTGAGTACATTAATGCAATCATGGGATATAATGTGCTGGTTTCATATACAATCTGAAATATTTTCATCAAACTGGTTAACATAGCCTTCATGGCATTTTTTTAGTTATTGTGTTAAGACATTTATATTCTACATTCAGTAAGTTTCACCTGCACCCTTCTAAGATGCACCGTAGGTGTGATCCCACCAATTACCCTCCCTCCACACATTCACCCCCTCCCCTCTCCTCCCTTGCCCCTTTCCCCATATTCTTATACTATAATTTGAATTATAGCCTTCATATAAAAGCTAAAGATTAGTTTCATAGTAGGGCTGAATACATCGGATACTTTATCTTCCATTCTTGAGATACTTTGCTAAGAAGAATATGTTCCATTTCCATTCATGTAAACATGAAAGTGGTAAAGTCTCCATCTTTCTTTAAGGCTGCATAATATTCCATACTGTACATATATCACAATTTATTAATCCATTCGTTGGTCGATGGGCATCAGGGCTTCTTCCATGACTTAGCAGTTATGAATTGTGTTGCAATAAACATTATGATACAAATATCTTTGTTATAATGCGATTTTTGATCTTCTGGATATATACCTAGTAGAGGAATTATAGAATCAAATGGCAGGTCTATTTTTAGATCTTTAAGTATTGTCCATATATCTTTCCAAAAAGAATGTATTAGTATGCATTTCCACCAGAAATGTAGAAATGTTCTCTTTTCTCCACATCCACACCAACATCTCTGGTTTTGGGATTTTGTGATGAGGGCTAATTTTACTGGGGTTAGAAGATATCTCAAAGTAGTTTTGATTTGCATTTCTCTGATAATTAAAGATGATGAACATTTTTTCATGTGTCTATAGGCCATGCACCTGTCTTCTTCAGAGAAGTTTCTCTTCAGGTCTCTTGCCCACCCTGAGATGGGATCACTTGTTCTTTTCTTGCTAATATGTTTGAGTTCTCTGTGGAGTCTAGTTATTAAACCTTTGTTGGAGGCATAACCTGCAAATATCTTCTCCCATTCTGAGGGCCGCCTTCTTGCTTTACTCACTGTGTTCTTGGCTGTGCAGAAGCTTTTTAGTTTGATCAGGTCCCCAGTAGTGTATTTTTGATGCTGCTTCAATTGCCTGGAGGTCCTCCTCATAAAATATTCGTCCAGGCTGATTTCTTCAAGAATTTTCCCTGAACTTTCTTCTAGTATTTTTATAGTTTCATGTCTTAAGTTTAAATCTTTAATCCAGTTAGAGTCTATCTTAGTTAATGGTGGAAATTTTGGGTCCAGGTTCAGTCTTTTACAGGTTGCCAGCCACTTTACCCAGCACCATTTGTTAAATAGAGAATCTTTTCCCCACTGAATGTTTTTAATTAGCTTGTTAAAGATCAATTAACGGTAGGTAGCTGGCTTCATCTCTTGGTTCTCTACTCTGTTCCATACATCTACCTCTCTATTTTTGTGCCAGTACCATGCTGTTTTGATCAGTATCAATTTGTAGTATAGTCTGAGATCTGATAGTGTGAGTCCTCCTACTTTGTTTTTATTTCTGAGTAATGTCTTGGCTATCCCAGGGTTTTTCTGATTTCATATAAAACGATGTATTATTTTTTCAAGATCTTTAAAGTATGACAATGGAGCTTTAATAGGGATTGCATTAAAATTGTATATTGCTCTAGGTAGTAGACATTTTAACAATGTTGATTCTTCCCAGCCATGAGCATGGAATGTTTTTCCATTTGTTAACATTTTCAGTTGTTTCTTTTTTTAAAGTTTTGTAAAGTTTCTTTTTTTAAAGTTCTCTATAAAGATCTCTTTATGTACAGAGATCTTTCACATCCTTTGTTAGGTAAACTCCCAACTATTTCATCTTCTTTGGCACAACTGTGGATGGAATAGAGTCTTTGACTGTTTTTTCAGCTTGGCTATTGTTGGTATATATAAAGGCTACAGATTTATGAGTGTTGATCTTGTAACCTGAGACACTGCTGTATTCCTTGATCACTTCTAAAAGTTTTGTAGTACAATTCCTGGTGTTTTCCAGGTATACAATCATATCATCTGCAAAGAGTAAAAGTTTGATCTCTTCTGACCCAATATGGATACCCTTGATCCCTTTTTCTTCCCTAATTGCAATGGCTAAAAGTTGCATTACAATGTAAAAGAGCAGTGGAGAAAATGGGCAACCTTGCCTGGTTCCTGATCTGAGTGGAAATAATTTCAATTTAACTCCATTCAGGCTGTGGCTTTGCTGTAGGTGGCCTCTATCAGTTTAAGTAATTTTCCTTCTATACCAATTTTCTTAAGTGTTCTGATCATGAAGGGATGCTGGATATTATCAAAAGCTTTTTCTGCATCAATTGAGAGAATCATATGGTCTTTGTTTTTTACTTTGTTTATGTGCTGGATTATATTGATAGATTAATGTATATTGAACCAGCCTTGAGACTTGGGGATAAATCCCACTTGGTCATGGTGTATAATTTGTTTGATATGTTGCTGGATTCTGTTTGTTAGGATCTTGTTGAATATTTTTGAATCAATATTTATTAGTGATATTGGTCTGTAATTTTCTTTTCTTGTTGGGTCTTTTCCTGGTTTAGGGATCAAGGTGATATTTGCTTCATAGAATGTGTTGGGTAGTATTCCTTCTTTTTCTATATTTTGGAAAAAATTATGTAATACAGTTACTATTTCCTCTTTAAAGTTTGGTAGAATTCTGACGTGAAGCCATCTGGTCCTGGGCTTTTCTTTTTAGGGATATTTTGTGTAGTTAATGCTATTTCAGAACTTGATATAGGCCTGTTCAATATTTCCACTTCATTCAGACTGAGTATTGAAAGGTGGCATGCTTCCAAGTATTGGTTAATTTCCTTCAGCTTGTCATATTTCTTATAATAAAGTTTCTTGTAACATTCATTAAGGATTTTTTGAATTTCTGAGGAGTCTGTTGTTATTTCGTCTTTACCGTTTCTGATTGATGAAATTAGAGATTTTAACTCTTTTTTTTTCCTGGTTAGGTTAGCTAAAGGTTTGTCTGTTTTATTGACTTAAAAAAAAAAAAACAACTTTTTGATTTATTGATCTGTTGTATAATTCTTTTGTTTTCAGTTTCATTTAATTCTGTTCTAATTTTGGTTATTTCTTTTATCCTGCTGGGTTTGGGGTTGGAATGTTCTTCCTTTTCCTGTTGCTTGAGATGTCCCATTAAGTTGTTAACTTCCTCTCTTTCCATTCTCTTGAGGAAGGCTTGCAGTGCTATTAATTTCCCTCTTAGGAATGCCTTTGCACTATTCCAGAAGTTTTGATAATTTGTGTCTTCATTGTCATTTTGTTCCTAAAATGTAGAAATTTCTTTCTTAATCTCGTCTATTCAGCATAAGGTTATTTAGTGTCCATGTTTTTGTATAAGTATTCAGATTCCTGTTGTTACTGAGTTCAACTTATATTTCATGATGGTCCAAGAAGACGCAAGGAATAATTTCTATTCTTTAAAATTTGCTAAGTTTAGACTTGAGATCTAAGATGTGATCGATTTTGGAGTATGTTCCGTGTGCTGATGAGAAGAATGTGTATTCAATTTTGTTAGGATGAATTGTTCTGTAGATGTCTGTTAAATCAAAATGTTGAATGGTTAAGTTTAAATTTAAAATTTCTTTGCTTAGCTTATTATTGAATGATCTAGCCAACACTGCTAAAGGAGTGTTAAAATTTCCAACTACTATGGAGCTGGAGGAAATCAAGTTGCTCATGTGTATTAGAGTTTTTCTTATAAATCAAGGAACATTCTGGTTGGGTGTATAGATATTAATAATTGAAATCTCATCATGATTAATGTTACCCTTAACAAATATGAAGTGTCCATACTTATCCTTCCTTACTTTTGTTGGTTTAAAGCCTATTTTGTCTGCGAATAAGATTGTAACACATGCTTTTTTCTGCTTTCCATTTGCCTGGAATATAGATGACCATCCCTTCACCCTGAGTCTATATTTATCTTTTAAGGTAAGATGAGATTCTTGTAAGCTGCAGATATCTGGCCTGAGTTTGGGTATCTGGTCAGCCAACCCGTGCCTCTTTAGAGGACAATTTAAACCATTCACATTAATTAAGAATATTGATAAGCCTGTTGGAATTTGGGTATTGAGTTGTTTGAAAGGCCAGTGGACATTTTTAATCCTTTTGCCACCTTAGAAATTGGAATTTGATCAATAGTTTCTGAGTATGTTTACTTTTGTGGTGGAGGATTGATCTGGTCATTATGGAGGATAGGTCTGAGGATATCCTGGAGAGCTGGTTTAGTTATGGCAAATTTCTTCAACATGTGATTTTCATTAAAGTATTTAATTTCTCCATCATAAATGAAACTCAGTTTAACTGGATACAGGATCCTGGGTTGAATGTTATTTTGTTTTAAGAGATTGCAAGTCGATGACCACCTACTTCTATCTTGAAAGGTTTCATCAGAAAGAACTGCAGTTAATCTAATATTTTTCCCCTGCTAGGTTATGGCTTTCTTGCATCTGGATACTTTTGGAATTTTCTCCTTCATATTAACTTTGGTGAACTTAATTATGATGTGCCTGGGGGATGTTGTATTTGGGTTGAGTAGTGCTGGTGTTCTGAAATTGTCTGCTATCTGAATTTCAGGATCTCTTGGCATACATGGAAAGTTCTCTTTCATGATCTCGCAAAGAAGAGTCTCTGTGCCTTGTAAAGCCACTTCTTTGCCTTTAGGGATCCCAATCAGGTGAATATTGCTTCTCTTTGAACTATCCCAGAGCTCTCTGAGAGAATGATCCATTTTTGGTCTCCATTTCTGTTCCTCTTTGAGAGTTTGGGAATGTTTGAAAGCTTTGTCTTCAATGTCAGGAATCCTTTCTTCTGCTTGCTCCTTTCTATTATCGAAGAATTCTACTGTATTTCTCAGATATTTGAGGGCTGCAAATTCTTGTCTCAACGTGTCAAAATCTTTGGTGATTTTGCCTTTGAATCCCTAAATCCTTGAGACAACTTTTGAAATGCTCCTTGAATTTCTAATTTTAATTTTTCCTCTATTTTATTGATTTTATTTGCGATCAGAATTTTGAATTCAGTTTCTTACATCTCAGCCATCTGTTTATGAATGGGATCTTCAGTTATTTCCACCAAATTGTTCCTTGGGGTGGTTGATCTACTCTGGTTAGTCATGTTACCGGAGCTTTTCTGCTGATTCCACCCCATGATTATTTTAGACCGTTTGGCTTGATGAGCAGATAATGAGCAGTTGGACTGGGGGCTCCGGAAATCGTGATTGGCCAGTCCTTTGCTCAAAATCTGGGACTGGTGTCTTTACCTTTTCCCTTAGAGCTTTTCCAGGGACCCATATAGTGCTACTGCCTGAGAAACTGGGGACCTTCTTTGTGTGGTCGGGTTAAGTGGTTCTGTCTTATTTTCAGCTGGTCTCTGTTTTACCCTAATGAATCAGTTACTCTGGATTGAAGTCTGAACTGTGGAGAAATGCCAGTAATTAAGTCACCCCGCTCCCCACAGGCAACAATTGGAAAAGGAAAATCAAACCTTTCCACAACCACATACCCAGGGTACCACTTTGGATA
>CAUYON010126447.1:0-27084 GCA_963573935.1 Arctocebus calabarensis | reverse complement strand
CGCTGTCTCCCTGTGTCCCCAAAGGGAAGTTTCTGGGCAGATCCCGCCTGGCAGAGATGCCTGAAGTCCTCTCTCCCCAGTCTCACTGTGCCCAGCCGCAAGGAAGCTGTTACTCGTCCGCCATCTTGCTCCGCCCTCAGGTATCAGACTTAATAAACAAATTATTGGGATATTCTGAAAAAGGCAAAGTTCACCTTTAAATGTGAGGCAATTTAATTGTGTTTAGAGATAGCAGCAAGGCACCACTTAACATTATAAAGAAAATAAAAGAATAATGTGTCAGATGGAGAGTCTATCACTGCTAAAAACCCTTCCCAGGGGGCTTGTCTTATGAGAAAAAACAGTCAAGCATTTCATATGCTTTCCTTTCTATTTTCTGCCAGGCCCTTATAATCTATTCAAAAACATTTATATACCATCAGTGGTTCCCCACCAATTCAAGGGCCCCCTTTTAAAAAGCATCAGAAAGATTAAGAAGATCCCCACCACATAGTAATTATACTTTTGTATTTTGTAATTGGGAGAAAGCACAATATAGAAAATCTGCACTTTTAATGGAGTTTGGTTCATTATACCTTAACGGCTCTACGCATTTGAAACATAGTGCACACATTATCCAGGATCACTTTTCAGACTACAGATGGTTCTACTGTGGTAAAGAGTTAGATGGTGTTTCTTATATAAGCAGGACCTGAGATCCAAAGGTAAGAAGCTGTGTACTCGTCTGGAACAATGACACTCAGCCATATTCAACCACAAGGTGGTTGAACTTTCCCTTCTGTAGTTAATGTTATGGAAACAAAAAATATGTTGGAACTAACTGAACGATATCTATATGCATGTTAGGTATTAAAACTCAATGGAAAGCAAGCAGGTGGGGGGTGGGGAGCTATAGGGGAGAGTTAAATCCACACCTAACAGGTACAGTGCACACTGTCTAGGAGAGGGGCACACTTTGATTCAAACTGTGCAAAAGTAATTCATATAACCAAAACATTTATATCCCTCACAATATCCTGAAATAAAAAGATAAAAATCTACCTAAAAAAGACATAATGGTACATGGCACACCTTTTAGGTACAGGATACATCTACCAGAGGGACTTTACCTGACAAAAGCAAATATTGTAGCCTAGTTGTTTGTATCCTCACCTTAACCTGATATTAAAAGAGACATAGTGAAAGGGTAAGGGTATTTCTCCCCTGCGGACATTCTCCTGCCTTGAGATTTGTGCCCTGCCTTAACGCTTCCTCACCATCCTCAATAAGGAGTAGTGGTTTCTATGCTTAGTGGTTTTATGCACAGGGAACATTTAGTAAGATAAAACCAAACAAAAATACATAAATTCTGGGAGAAATGGGAAAACTATATGATTAAGAACGTTAGAAATAACAACAATCCACTATTTAAAACGTATTATAGAAGAAGACATATCAAAATCAGGAAGAACATAGCCTCAACATAAATAGTCAAATTCAAGTTGAATAAGTTTAATTTAGTAGAAAATTGACTGCATCATCTTTATTTTTCTTGCTTTGCAGCAGACTAGTGAAAATATTTTTATAGACTGGCAATTAGGAATCACTACTACAGGATAAAACTGTAATTGACGTTTTGAGTAATTTATAATTTTGTGAAGTATTTTTATTTTTTCTAAATAAAACTTATATACACATCTTTTAAGAAAGACTCAGATAATAATTGAGTTTCTCCCATGTCAAAGAAAGCTCCAAACTTAAATCTAACATGCAGGGTTTGTTTGCTTATATCCTATTATATATTTTATATGTAAATATATTTTCTTTTCTTTTTTTTTTTTGAAGCAGAGTCTCACTCTGTTACTCTGCCTTACAGTAACCTCAAACTACTGGGCTCAAGTGGTCCTCCTGTCTCAGCCTCCGGAGTAGCTGGGAATATGGGTATCTGCCACAACACGTGGTTACTTTTTCTATTTTTTGTAGAGATAGGGTCTTACTCTTGCTCAGGCTGGTCTTGAACTCCTGAATTCAAGGGATCCTCTTGCCTCACCCTCCCAGACTTCTAGGATTACAGGTATAAGTTACTGTGACTGGGTTCCATCTGGTTATATTTTGTCAGAAAAATACTATGCCTCATTCTCCAAAACTATTTGGTGGTAGCTTATAAAATATATTATAGTAAAAAAGTTAAATAGAAGATGAAATTGAGGTGGGGAAAGGAAGAGCAGAGAGAGGGAAGGAGTGAGGGGAGTGGGGTCTTGGTGTGTGTCACATCTTTTGGGGGCAAAACTCGATTGTAAGAGGGACTTTACCTAACAAATGCAATCAGTGTAACATGGTTTCTTGTACCCTCAATGAATCCCCAACAATAAAAAAAAAAAGAAGATGAAATTGAAACAAGAGAAAGTAATACTAAAAAAGTAAAAAATAATACTATAACGAAAAATACAGGCAAACACAGTGGCTCATGGGAGCACTTTGGGAGGTTGCGAAGGAGGATTGCTTGAGGCCAGGGGTTTGAGACCAACTCGAGCAACCTAGTGAGACCTCATCTCTATGTAAAATATAAGAAACTTAGCTGGTGTGTTGGTATGGCCTGTAGTCCCACCTACTTGGGAGACTGAGGTAGGAAGATCATCAGCCCAGGAGTTTGAGGTTGCGGTGAGCCATGATGATGATGCCACTGCACTCTAGCCTGTAAAACAGAGTGAGAAAACACAACAACAAAAAACATTATGAGAATCTGGTATAGGTTTTAGAAGCAAGCCTTTTATTTGAATCTAGGATTCTTTTTTTTTTTTTTTTTGAGACAGATCTTCAAGCTGTCACCCTGGATAGAGTGCTGTGCCATCACAGCTCACAGCAACCTCCAATTCCTGGGCCCAAGCAAGTCTCCTGCCTCTGCCTCCTCCTACCAAGTAGCTGGGACTACAGGCGCCCACTACAACGCCCGGCCAGTTTTTGGTTGCAGCTGTCATTATTGTTTGGCGGGCTTGGGCTGGATTCGAACTCGCCACCTCAGGTGTACGTGGCTGGCGCCCTAGCCCATTGAGCCACAGGCGCTGAGCCTGAATCTAGGATTCTTAACAGCCAAAAGAAAGAAGGAAGCAGACCGATACATTCTCTGTTACTATTTAACAAATTACCTCAAAACTTAGCTACTTAAAATAACAAACGTTTATTATCTCTGAGGATCAGGAATCTAGGAGTGGCTTAGGTTGGGTGCTTCTGACTCAGAGTGTTGTAAAAGGCTGCAGGTAAGATGTCATCTGGCTTTTAAGTGACTGAAGTACCCACTTCCAAGGTAATTCATCATGTGGGTGTTGGCTGAGCTAATGCCTTTGGCTCCTAGCTGGACTGGCTGTGGCAGAAGGCACCAGTTCCTGACCATACCTCTGCACAGGGCTGCCTTGGTGAGCTTACACCACAGCAGCCGAATCTACCCAGAGTGAGAGAGGAAAGCTGTATTGCCGTTTATGATCTAGTCTTGGAAATGACATACCAACACTTCTGTAGCAACCCAGGTACATTTTGGAGTACAGTTAAACAATGAGAATATCTGGAAGTTGGGATAATTACACACATCTTGGCAGACATTCACAGCAGTGATCAAATTAGAAGATACAGTGTTATTAGTTTAAAAAACAAAATGTTTTTCTGGACTGAATACAAAAGAAATTTATTTCATTGAACTGTGTAAAGGGAACATTACATGAGATTGTATGTAATGCTCTCAAAAATACCTAAAATAGCTCCAGTAGTGTTTTATATGAAGGATTTTTTTTACCCTTTTAGTGTAAATTGATGGCATAAAAATGAAATATTGCTCAGTGAAAGCACTGATATGAAAAATCCACACAATCAAAATTCAGAGTGTTCATATGTACCACCAGGATCCACGGATAATCTGTAGGGAAACTGGAGTAATGTACCTTAAATTGAGGTAATTTTACCCCTGGGATTAGTACTTAAAACCAAAAAATTAACAACTCTTGTCCTTCTGAAATCTATGTTTTAGAGGAAAGTTGTGAATAATTTTTCTTAAGACATTTTGTCACACAAAGCCAGAAGGAGAAGCAGCAATTACCTGTTATCATTTATTCCAATTTTACATTTGTTCAATTTCATATGTTTTCATATTATTACATACCAGGAATTACTGGAAAACAAGGACTTGTGTATCACCGAGGAAACCTGGCTTCTTTACTCTCTTCCCCTTCCCAGCTGGGTGTGAGGCCACATGACCACAGATGCGACTCCCCCTGTTGCCTCCCACCTCCCAGACACAGACCATTTCTCAGTCATCCTGGAGACTCACACATTTATTATTGTGAAGAATGAGGTTACCTCTTTTCAAACTCCTGTGTAGTTGCTTATGTATGTATGTGTGTATGATTATATATTTATAATTTTGATTATAGAAAACAATTTTTTTCTCACAAATCAACACAACTTCCTAATTTCACATAACACAATATTTTCTTGATAAATATGAAGCTCTGCTTAATTTTACTTCCCATGCCAGTGAGTTTTCTGGCAATGCAAATATACCTGAAATTGTTTTTTAAATTATTATAATTCTTCTTTTTGTCTTCTTAAAGTGTAATATTAGGCACTTAAAATTATGTCTTTAATTAAGACCACCCATTGTTGGCAGGAAATGAAAAATTTGATACATTGAACTTGAAACCTATGAATATGTAAAATATTCACTCTCAAATAAAGAACATACGGTATTTGAAATGATCCAGGGTTATAAGCAAGTAAGATTGTCCCTGAAGGCTCCTCATTGAACCTGGTAGAATAAAAAGAGCTAGCAGTATTCCAATCACAGTAGATCACCACCAAGAAGTGGTGCATAGTCAAAAAATGTAGAATAGACTCAGATTCTAGGTTATGTGAGGTGGTAAATTATCTCAGAATCTTAATGGCTTATTTCTCACTTTTCGAGGTGTCTTGGAGTCTAGTGATTCTTCAGGGCAGCTCCCTTCCAAATATGGGCTCAGGGATCTAATCTACTTCCATAGTGTGACCCTCATCTCAAAACCCAACTTCCATATTTGGAAGATTATGTGCCACCTCCTAAATGCTTTGACTTAGAAATGGCATACTTTATGTATTTATTTATTGACAGAATCTTGCTGTTTCCCAGGCTACAGTGCTATGGCATCAGTCTATCTCACAGCAACCCTAAACTCCTAGGTTTAAGCAATCCTCCTGCCTCAGCCTCCAAGTAGCTGGGACTAAAGTTGACTGAAATGACACCCAGCTATTTTTTTTTTTCTATTTTTAGTAGAGATGGGTGTCTCACACTTGCTCAGGCTGGTCTCCAGCCCTGAGCTCAAGAGATTCTTCTGCCCCGGTCTCCCAGAGTGCTAAGATTACAGGTATTAGCCATCATACTTCAGTTTTCCCCCAGACTAGACCTAGTTACATGCGTTTGTCTAAATGTAAATGTGTAAGGAAATGTGAAGGGGCATGTAGATACTTGATGGGCAATAAAGGTCTCTGCCATGGATGCTTCTGTACAGATGGGTCTACTGTGGATGAGCAAAACAGCTTCAACCTTATGATGACTTATGGTGACAAACTCTGGGTAACTATGTAAAACTACCTCTTTCTTAGTGGCTTTTAAACACAGGCCATGCAAATTATGAAAAAATGTCACTAAAATTTTTCAAAAAAAACCCTGCACAATAATTTAAACAGAAAATAATAAAAGCTCTCTTTAAAATCTGTTTCAGAATCTACAGGGACAATGAAGCCACCAGTGAGAGGAGGCTGGGTGAAGATTTGGAACTGTAGATTTAGCCAAAACATATTTTGCCTCAAAATTTGGTACCCAAGGTGAAACAATTGAGATTTTTGAGCTCTATTATTGAAGGATGTATTTTCATAAACTCAAAACATATACTCACATACAACATATAACGTTGAAGACATATATTGATCTGGCTTTTTGTTGATTTTTGTTCACCAGGGCTTACAGTGATAATATTTGTGAGGTCAAATTTGTTTGCAAAGTACAAAACTATTTCAGCAATATATGTGATTTTCTAATGAACAGAATAGTAACTCAAAAAAAGTAATAAACTGAGCCAAGTTAATAACATATAAAACTGCAGGAGTGCTTATCTCCTGAATTTAGAAGTTAATACTGCTTCATTTATTGAGAACATCCCACTCTCCGCCCCCCATTTTTCTCTTTACTTAGTATATTTAAGAAGATGGTAAAGACAATAAATTGTGAATGTTTTTACTGAAAAAAATTAGCATTACTTCAATCAAAAAAATGAAGTTTTGGAGTTGTGAGAAGAAAGTTGATCTTGAGGGTTACAAGCCATTTAAGAAATTTTGACTTCTGTGGCACCTGTGTCTCAGTGAGTTGGGCACTGGCCCAATATACTGAAGGTGGCAGGTTCAAACCCAGCCTTGGCCGAACTGCAAAACAAAAAAATAGCCTGGCGTTGTGGCGGGTGCCTGTAGTCACAGCTACTCAGGAGGCTGAGGCAAGAGAATTGCCTAAGCCCAGGATTTGGAGGTTGCTGTGAGCTGTGATGCCACAGTACTCTACAGAGGGAGATTAAAGTGAGGCTCTGTCTCTACGAAAAAAAAAAGAAATTTTTACTTACATGTGAAAAAATTATAGCTTCAATGGTGAAGTGTCACTTTTTTCATTGCAAATGATTTTGATAAATAATCCTGAGATTGTAAAATATGCTGACTCTAGAGCAGGGAGCCTATTGTCATTAGTGATTTGTTCTCACAGAATGTCTGACACTAGTCTGAGATTTCTGCTGTCTCTTACTGCCATGGTGGCTGCAGTCCAAGTTTCTTCCTTTAATGATTTTCTTTCATAGTACAATGTAGCAAAAACAAACAAACATATATACAAAGTTCTCATCATCTTTATCCACATTCCATAATGTTTGAGATTCTTGGATCTTCAAAATACAGTTACTCCAAGCAAGAGAAAATTGACAAGAAATTAAAACTGGTAGCAGCTGGCTCCAATCCAATTTTGCAAAATTGATACCTTCACTGCAATAACATCTTGTTCCTTTGCCACAAGGCATGCTTTTACTCATCTTTTTTTTTCCTGTCAGTAACTAATTTAAAATATTGTTTCTGTCTTCAAATGGGTATATAAAGTACATAGTAAAAGTTTTAATAGGCAGTTTCTATCCTGGAGCTCCCCATTGAAATCTGCATTGTCTGGAGCTTTTTTGTCTGTTTTGGCCCAATCCTGCTTTATTCACCTTAACTCCCATAGATATCACCTGACAATAAACCTCTTGCGGTCCTAACAAGACCTTGGTTTGTGCTTAAGTGGGGATTGTAGTGACACAGGAGTGGCGAATGGGGGCCATGAGGGCCTCCTCCCGGATGGTACCAAACCACAGATAGTTTCTGGCATGAAATAGCAGCCAAGTTGCTAAAATGTTCACTAGTGGTGAGTTGGGAAAATTTTTTGGTGGAGAACAATTGGCTGGTACAATAAATGAGGCTTTAAAAAAGTGCCTTTGGGGTGGCGCCTGTGGTTCCAAGGAGTAGGGCTCCAGCCCCTGGCCAAAAACTGCAAAAAAAAAAAAAAAAAAGCCTTGGCACTGGCCAGTGGGTGTGCTACTGGGCACAGGTCAATGGGAGTGTTCCTGGGCATTGGCCAAGGGGACCGTTCCTAGGCACAGGCCAATGGGAGTGTTCCTGGGTACAAGCCAATGGGAGTGTTCCTGGGCACTGGCCAATGGGAGTGTTCCTGGGCACTGGCCAATGGGAGTGTTCCTGGGCACAGGCCAATGGGAGTGTTCCTGGGCACAGGCCAATGGGCTATGCCCTGGGCACCAGCTGAGGGGAGCGCTCCTGGGCGCAGACTCAGTCGCAGAGCCACTGTACAGCAGGCTAGCTGGTCTGTCCACCCCACCACCCCCAGTCCCTGGGGGTTCAGCCAGGCGTGCACCTTCCCTGTCTGAGTCTAGCCATAGTCCTTCCTCTGCGCCCCGGCGAGGTTTAGTTGCAGTCCGTAAAGCACTCCAGAGCCTTCCTTGAGTGGCTGTCCATGGAGACGTACCCAGTCCGGAGCCTGTGGAGAAGCTGCGAAGAACCAGGTGTCCTAATGGGTTCCCCGAGCTGGGGCCACCATGCACCCAACTCCCACCACTGCACAGCTGGCCAGTGGAGAAGCCCCCATGGCCCAAGGTCATGAGGGCCCAGCACGGAAACAGCTGGAAGGGCAGCCCTACAGCGAGGAAGACGATGAGCTGAACCTCCCTGACTTAGCAGCTGCCTACTCTGCCATCCTACACTCGCTGGGCGCGGACCCCCGGCCGGACGCCAAGACGCCCTGGAAGGCGGCCAAGGCCATGCAGCTCTTCACCAAGGTCTACCAGGGGGCCATCTCAGATGACCTAAATGGTGCTATGTTTGATGAAGATCTTGATGAGATAATGATTGTGAAGGACATAGGTATGGTTTACAATGTGAGCATCACCTGTTGGAAAGGTCCATATCCGTTGTCTTCCTCACAAGCAGGTCCTGGGCTGCTGCGAACTTGGGAGGATTGTAGCAGACGACTACAAGATCAAGAGCGCCTTACAAAACAAACTGCCATGGCAACCACCGAAGCCTTGCCACCCCTGTTGACGTTGGGGTAGTGGTGGAAGCAACACACACGTGTGTGGGAATGTGATGTTGACAAAATACGAAGAGTTTGGTGTGTTCTGGGAAGACCCCAAAACTTGAGAGAAGTGTTTCTGAAGCTCAGTTGGAGCTGAGATCTAGGTGTGCAGTGTGGTTCTGCAGGTTGTACCGAAGAGCATCGTCTAAACCTTGTTGCTACATTCCATTTTCAGTTGTTACAGATGTGAACTTTATTCCGTGTCACTAATTTTATTTAAAAATCATCTATGGGCTCGGCCCATAGTACCTTGTTTACAGCGCCACATGCACCGAGGCTGGCGGGTTCCAACCCTGCCCGGCCCAGCTAAACAAGGATAACTGCAACAAAACAAAAAAATGGCCGGGCGTTGTGGGCGGCTACTTGGGAGGCTGAGGCAAGAGAATCACTGAAGCCCAAGAGTTTGAGGTTCTTGGGAGGCTGAGGCAAGAGAATCACTGAAGCCCTAGAATTTGAGGTTCTTGGGAGGCTGAGGCAAGAGAATCACTGAAGCCCAAGAGTTTGAGGTTGCTGTGAACTGTGACACCACAGCACTCTACTGAGGGTGACACTGTGAGACTCTGAAAAAAAAATCATCTATAGAAGCTCAAATACAAAGAATTAACAAAGCTGGACCATTGCTTTGATCCAGCTTTAAGCAATAATTAACCATTGCTTTGGTGGCAATGGAGACAGTGCATAAAAGTTCATAAAATTGGTTGGCTGTCATTAAGTTGCAGTGATGTCCTGCAACAGAAGGATAATACAATGTTGAGGGCATGTAGCAAACATTTGCAAACCAAGTGTGAAGAATCTTGGGCCTCTTTGGTATTTACAAAAGCCCTTCATCTCCTGCAGTGAGAGCAGAAATAGCTGAAAACCATACTTAGGACTTAATAGCTTGAGCCACCAAACCTCAAAGACAATTGATTGCTTAGCCAAGGCAGGACTCAAGCTTGGGGCCCTGACACCCTAAGGATTTTGAATTCCCAGACTTCTCTGCACTCTCAGGAAGTACCTCCCCTTCTCTATTGAGAGATTTTATCCCCAGTGTGGGAAGACGGTACAGGGGCCTCTCACTTGCAGGGTGACAGAGGCTCCCTCAGCATCTGAACCTGTTACCTCCTCTTGCTGCCAGGCTGATAACTAAGATTAAGTCACAGTGTAAGCCTTAGGAACATCTGGACTTGACATGGAAAGAAAGAGACCAGACCCTTAGGAAGCTGCAAGAATTAGCAAGCATTGAAAGGAGTTAAGGAAGGTTCTTGGTAAAGGTGGCTGGATAGGAAGAATTGATTGACTTGGGGCCACTCTCTTGGAATATGAGATTTAATAGCCTAACAAAGACTCCAAATGACGGTACAAACGTAATGCTATCGTGGCTCATAGAAGCTTGGAAAAAGTAATGGTCTTATTGAAATTGAAATCGAAATGCTTACATCCTCCTCTCTTGTCACAGCAAGAGTGATATAAGATCTAGCTTAAAGGTAGAAAAGTTGTGAGTTCCTGAGCTTTATGCTAGGAGAAGTTGTAGTAGTCTCTCTATTCTGGCAATTCTCTGATGGAAAATATATTCAGTTATTTTATTTATTATATTCAATATAAACTCTAACTTGGAATCATGGCACTCATTCCAAGTGATAAGAATAATCAGGCCGGGCATGGTGGCTCACGCCTGTAATCCCAGCACTCTGGGAAGCCAAGGGAGGTGGATTGCCTGAGCAATCAGGAATTCAAGACCAGCCTGAGCAAAGGCAAGACCCCATCTGTAAAAAAAGCCAAGGCTGCTATTAAAAAAGATTAAAAAAAAAAAAAGGAAAGAAATCCTAACATAACAGATGCTATTTTTAAAAAGGGAAATAAAAAAAAAAAAAAACCAAGCATAAAAAACAACCAGGGGTAGTAGCAGGCACCTGTAGTTCCACCTACTTGGGAGGTTGAGACAAGAGGATTGCTTGAGTCCAAGTCTGAGGTTGCTGTGAGCTTTTAGGCCATGGTACTCTACCAAGGGCAGCAAAGTGGTACTCTGTCTCAAAAAAAAGAATAATTATTCCTCTGATTTACTGAGCTGCTATTATTGCTACTTTTGTCCCCACTGAGACATAATCATGGATACTTAGCTGTTTTGTTTAATTTAATCTCAACTTCTTTCCACTGTCAGTTGTTATTATCATGCTTATTTTGCAGATAGGTAATTTAAAGCTTAGAGAGGTTAGGTTACTAATATTAGTGAGCTCCATGGTCCTGGGTAACTACAAGCCATGGAAGCCTTTTTGTGTCATTACCAAGATGAATTGTCTGCATGTGTTCCCATCCCTGTTTCATTTGTGTCGTGACCCCTAAAGCCCTGGTCTCGGTCCCCACAGGAAGGAACCAGGCGTGACACGGATTGGAAATACAAGCTTGCAGGAGGTGGGCTAACCTTAAGTGCAGGGTAGCCCAGAGCCCCCTCCGCAATAGCTATTTATTAAGGTCATACACAATAAGTGTGGAGAGTTAAGGTAATGACATACACAACTGGTGTGGAGCATTCAGGTAATTACATAGGAGGGCTGCATGTTCAGGATGGCCATGTGCTCTTTCCACACGTGTTCTTTCCCTACAACCCCCATGAAGAACTACTAAGCATCCATGTTTAACACACACTTACTAGTGAGTGACCCATCTTATCTCATTCTGGAGCACTGAGTTAGGGATTGTCCCCAAGTCACAAAACGTCTCTAGGCTTGCCAGGAGACTCTCCTGTTCTTAACATTTCCTTTTAATGTGATAAGAATCAGTAACTGTCTTTCGCAAGCTTGGTGTCCATTCCTCTACACATTTGATTCCAAACTCTGATACCTAGGAGACGACATGGATTTCATTTAGCTTGAATCATGCCCCCATCCCTCAGCTAGTAGAGGGTGACCTTGATTGACAGTCATTCTATACTCTGTGTACCAGCGTAAGAATCTTTCTCTAAGGAGAAGTCAGAATTTGGTTCCAAAACCACGGCAGATGCTGAGAACAGGCATGAACAACCAATATCTACCATTGGGTCAAATTACCAGTAGGGTTAATAAATAGAGGTAGCTTTAAAGACTTGGTAGGTAGAAAGAAGTATGAATTGGTTTAGTTTAATTTCAGCATCCCACTCTCTGCTCCTGAAGAGAAGGTCATATTTATCTGAGTTCTACATATTCAATAGTTTTCGACAATTCTTTAAACTTTTTTTCTTAAGGGACAGGATGCCCTCTGTCTCTGTAAAAGTGTCCACACTCATGTATGTGCAGTTGTGTGTGTCGAGAGAGAGAAGGGGAGAGGCAGAGATAGAGATGGAGTGTGCTATTTGGGAAGTGTGGAAACTGGGAGGAAAGGGAAGATTTGTGCTTTTTTAGAAATAGAGACTGGAATAAGTGAATCAGCAGCTTTGGTGTGTATTTTAAATCCTGGGAGTGGGACAGCTTTGGATGGGGCTAGTTTCATCAAGGAAAAGGGATACAATATCTATAAGGCTTTAAATACTTTGAAGAAAGATTTTTAGATCTTGACTTATAATAATCAAAAGAAAAAGGCACATCTCTTTTCTGAACTGCTGCTAACCTCAAATAGTGCTTTGAGGTAGTTGGGGAACTTGAAAGTAACCTTCAGAACGCCATAGTTTTTAAAACTTGAGTTAAGTTCATTGAGTTGAGTGAATTGTTTTATCAATATAATAGGACTTCCCTATCAGACCAAGGGTCACATATTCAAGTGTTTTCCAGTCTCAAACAGTTGAGACAGTAACTGCAGTAGGCTATTGTAAGATGAGAAGTGCCAAATGACACTCCCTCCTTCAATATAGAGGACGTATCAATAATAATAAGTAATAAAAGAGACTGTGAGTAAAATGTCTTATGCAGCAGCTGATTACTAAGATATGAACTGCAGGCCTAGTGTTCCTAGGTAATCATAAAAGTTAACACATAATTCTTAGTATGGGCAAGGCCCTGGTGTAAATACTTTATATAAATCAATATATTTAGTTCTCAGAACAATGCCATGGTTGTAGACAATTATCACCCCCACTTAGCAGATGAGGAAACTTGTCCAAGGTGGCACAGCTAGTGAGAGATGTAGACAGGATTCAAATCCAAGTTCAGGTCCAGAGTCCATGCTCTTTTTTTTTTTTTGAGTCAGAGCCTCAAGCTGTCACCCTGGATAGAGTGCCGTAGCATCACAGCTCACAGCAACCTCCAACTCCTGGGCTCAAGCGAGTCTCCTGCCTCTGCTTCCCAAGTAGCTGGGACTACAGGCACCCGCTACAACCCCGGCTGTTTTTTGGTTGCAGCCGTCATTGTTGTTTGGTGGGCTGGGCTGGATTCGAACCTGCCAGCTCAGGTTTACGTGGCTGGTGCCTTAGCCCACTGAGCCACAGGCGCCAAGCCCAGAGTCCATGCTCTTAATCACTATTCTCAGCTGAATTCTTCAAAAGAAAGTATGGTTTGTTTTATCTGAAATCTACTGGTTTAAAAAATATATAATCCTCCCCCCCAAAAAAAAGCCTGTGTCCTGGGAATTTTATTCCAGGTAGGTCTTCTGGATTGGGCTTTAATATAACCAGAGTTCCATGGAGAAACGTCTGGTTCCAAGGGCAGGCAGGGAAAGTCAGACAAGGAGCCTAAAGCATCTCATGGTACCAGGAAATAAAAGAGTGTTCAAGTGGTCATGGGAACACATCACAAGGGCAGAAAAGACAACTTCAAGGAACTTCCAATGGCCAAATCTAGGATAAATAGAGCAACAAATTAAGTGATGACCATAATGGATTATAGTCGATAGAATAAAATAAATATATATGATCCCAGAGCATTATAAGTAAATGAAGGAGAAGGAAAAATTCTTCCTTACAGATTGATTTCAATTAATACATAGAATAATAGGAGAAATAGAATACCACCATTTGGCAAACACCACGATAACAATTGTTTCAGGCAAGAATCATCAGTAGATGCTAAAATCAGTGAAAGTATGACGATGTGATAAATCAATATTCACAAAGTCTCAAAGTCTCTCCCCAAAAGACTTCTAGTAATTATAAAAGTAAAAATAGTAACTTTATGGAGGAAAACCTGGCTGACACCATTTTAAACAGGTTATCCAAGGTAATAATCATGAATAATTAGACATATTCATATCATGTTCCTTCTGCTATAATGCACTGAAAAGGTGTAGCCTGACTTCTATGATATGCTTGGTGAAAATACATAACTTGAGGGCACATTTTCTTAGAAATTCTTGAAAACATGTGTTCCAGGCTGTGGTCACAAACATTTGGCTCAGAAGAAAACTCTTTTTTTTTTTCTGAGACAGAGCCTCAAGCTGTCACCCTGGATAGAGTGCTGTGGCGTCACAGCTCACAGCAACCTCCAATTCCTGAGCTCAAGCGAGTCTCCTGCCTCTGCCTTCCAAGTAGCTGGGACTACAGGTGCCCGGCCACAACGCCCGACCATTTTTGGTTGAAGCCATCATTGTTGTTTGGTGGACCCGGGCTGGATTCAAACCTGCCAGCCCAGGTGTATGTGGCTGGCGCCTTAGCCCGTTGAGCCACAGGCACCGAGCCAGAAGAAAACTCTTTAAGTTATTTAACAGATTTTGTTTTTTGTTTTTTTTCCCTGTTAACGAGATGGTACCCAAAATGGGGCTCAGAGAAGACTCCAGTCATCCCAAACTCAGTGCTATGTACCAGCATGGCTGCCCTGGGGATCCCCAACTCTGGACTTCTCCTTGGGTAGAACTGGTAAGTTCCTGTGAGCCCCAGCCCTCACAATCTTGGATAATGGTCCTGGTTTATTTGAGCTGTTAATTCTTTGCCTAGGAAGTTATCATTTGGGATCCAAATTTTGATTTGGGAGGTACGTTCTAAAGAGTCTTCTCCATTGCTTCTTCCTTCCAAAATTAATCACAATCAGCTTTCCTGTGCATTTGCAAAAGAAGAAACCAAGTTATCCTTTCGTAGATAAATGAGAGCCTGAATTCCTCAGCTCCAAAGAGAAAGGGCATTTTACTCAGCTCAGATGAAAGAGACTCCTAGGTGAATAGAGGCCAAGTAGGAGTGTATGGGGTCGCTCTCCAAGATGCAAAGTGGCCGACAAGGAACCCCCCCAACAAAATAAATTAAAAGTATGCTTATCCAGGAAACAAACATAAGATCTGATTACTTTGTGATTTGAGCCCACTTGGAGGTGGTAATCCCGCAAAGAGAGAAACTGAGGCAGAGAAGAGGGCAGGAACAACTCAGTGGTCAAACAGGCCACCCACAATCAGGGCACTCTGCTCCACTACACAAAACCGTAGACTATAGTTCAATTCCTTCTTTTAAACAAAAATGGGAAACAAATCTCCCTGTCTGAGGAAAGACAAGGAGAATGACCCCCTTCTGATGCCCCATGTGATTTATGGCACCTCTACTGGTAAGTATTTGTGTAAATGGAAAGGTTTAAAGGCATGGCATATTTTCTAGAACTCCAGCTGGTTATGGTTAATTCTTGTGCACATGTTTCAACTAATGAGTAAATTACATCATGAAAAATTCAGAGCTCAAATGGTTGACCTGCTGCTATCAAGTTAAGATGTTGCATTTCCTAAGCTCTTTAATCTCTCTATTTTCTTTTCTACCTACTTTAAATCTGCTAACTTTTTCTATCCTGATGTTGAGATAAAACTCAATGTTTATGATATTACTGATTCAGGCTACCTGAGTATCTTGCATTGAAAACTCATTTAAACTAAAAAGAAAAAGCATAAAAGAGGCTTTTAAAAATTAAACTTCCATCAAAATCAAACTTTTAAAAATCAACTGCTTTATCCCAAACTGGTCCACAGTCTTCATTAGATTACCTATCAGAGCAACCGAAGTCTAGCCATGTGATCAATTTCCAACTTTGTGAGAAATAATTTTGATCCAGTCACTTTTTGTAAACCAGTGAATCTGTGTTCCAATCTTATGCCTAGAGTTCTGAGCTGAAAGCTGTTAAAATTTTGTGTGTGCCTAAGTGTGGGTGTATGTGTTCAGATGTGTTTTGTGTGCTTACATATAGCATATGCTATCTGTATAGTACCAAACTGGCTTTTAATAAGGGAGAGCTCTCATAAGTTAATTAAACAAACCAAAATATTTTGAAGTTCATATGAACTTAGTATTTGGTGTATAAGTTGGGTTATTAAAAAGAAAAAAAGTATTATTGGTGAAGTAAAAATAAAAATGTCTTCAAATTTTTGCCTGTATTTACCAGTCATTTTCATGTTCTTAAGGTGTGAGCATGTGACACAAAGTTATAAAACTATAAACCCAGCTAAACCAAAATGATCTGTGCATATGTGATTTTTGATAAACAAGACTAATATTATTGGTTTAATGGTAACAGCTCAGTCTCCTGAGTTGTCAGGGAAAATATACATGTGGGTTTCAACTGTAAGGTTCTTACTTCGGTAAAAGTATCAGTGTGCCTAAACAACAATAAGTGTCAGTAAATTAGAATAAATAAAATATCACAGAATTAGGAGCACAGAAACAGAAATTTATGGTTAAAGGTTCATGAAGATATTCTAGTTTTGGTCTCTTAATCGTACTTTCTTCCACTGACTTCAACGTCCATGGAAAGAAACACATAAAATCTGCTTCTAACTCACTCCTTCTAAAATTTGATTTTTTTTCCCAGCACTGAAATTAAAAACAAACAAACAAAACTATCATCTCATATTAACTGGTAGTAATAGTACCATTGGGGATTTAAAACTGTCCTAGGTGCTGTAGTACAAGAGCTTAAATTTTTCAGTTTTCCCTTTGATCTTGGTCACTCATTCTTGATGTGTTTTGGGCTACATACTTGTTACATGTGCATTGTGTTGCCATAGTGCATTACTTTCCCATTTTTGCATGGGAAAATTTGAGGAAAAAAATCCTTAATGTATTAAATTTTGTATAGTAATTTATTTTAACCCTTTCCAATCCCAGCCTGGACCTCGTTGTACTTAATGATGTTCCTGTTCCACTCCAATGTCAGAAGATGTCCAACACGTGTTTTTATTGTTGTTGCATTTGCCCGCCCATTCTGCTGCCCCAGCCTCATGCAGTGCGGACTGTAGCCAACAGATGGCGCCGCTTGTGCTCTTCCCGAACAGGTGACGGCGCCATGGTGTCTGCCTGGTGTGCTTGTAGGAAATTACAGGGAGAAGATGAGTAATTGAAGAGGATATTGCAAGGTGGATTTTTGAGGACACTGAGGTTGAAGGAGCGTTTAGTCGTGAAGGTGATCACCAAAAAAACTCTTCCTCTATGCAGTGATTTTAGTTTCAGTGAATCTGAATGTAGTGATAAAGAAGAAAGTGGCGATAGATAATACACAATCTGTAACAAGTAGCTGGAAAGTTTATTGTAGTGGTAACGGCAAGTATATAACTTTCCCATACTCTGTCACGCGACAGGGAGTCACCCTTCCTCCAAGGACTTGGCCAACAACTGAAATTGAATATTTCTAACTCTTCTTCTCAGATGAGAACAAGATATATTGGTGAAAGTGGGATCTTGGCAAATATGTATGCAGTGGGAAAAGTACAGAAGGAGAGTCTCCTAACAAAATGCTCAATGTGGCACTCGTGGAAGGATGTATGTCAGAAGAATGAAGACTTCCTTTGGTATGATACTGAACATGGCTCTGACGGGAAGGCACAATTAGCTGACTTTTTTTTTTTTTTAAGACAGAATCTCTCTTTGTTGCCCTTGGTAGAGTGCTTGGTGTCACAGCTCACAGCAACCTCAAATTCTTGGGCTTAAGTGATTCTCTTACCTCAGCCTCCCAAGTAGCTAGGACTACAGGCTCCCCCTACAACACCTGCTATTTTTTGTTGCAGTTATCATTGTTGTTTTAGCAGGCCTGGGCAGGGTTGGCACTGGCCAGCCTTGGTGTACGTGGCTGATGGCCTCCCCCCTGAGCTATGGTGCTGCCAATTATTATTATTATTATTATTATTATTATTATATTAACCAAAGATTGGCTAAACGTAATTCCATTCTTCAAGGATGTTTTCTCTTGTCTTTATTTTTTCCCAATATTTTGGATGCTGCATTTAGTTCCTCCTGTCACAGCTCAAGGGACTGTGTGTGCCCAAGGGAGCAAAGTGAAGAGTGTTAGTGACTATGTTGACAATAAATGCAAAGAACTTTATGCACTGGGAAGAAATGTGGCTATAGATGAGAGCACAGGAGGTTTCAAAGGAAGGATTCAATGCAAGTGCTACAAAGTGGGACCTATACATTTTTTGCTTGTGTGAATCAGAAAATGGTTATGTGTTTTCTCATATCCCCTATTATGGCTGGATAACAGCAGAGAGTATTATTCATCCTGACTTACTAGTTGTGTCTTGAATAGTGATTCATTTGCCACAAACTTTGCAAGCACACATGAGTGGTCCAGGCTATCACGTCTACACTAACAGGTTCTACACAAGCCCTCAACTTGCTCGGGAATTGCATAAAATGAAAATATGTGGAACAGGAAGAGTGATGGCTTGTAGGAAGGATTTTACAAGTGATCTGAAAGAGAAGGAAGTTCAGGAATATGAATTATGTGCCTATCAATGTGGTATGAAAAAGATATACCTCTCATTCCGTGATAAGAAGTTAGCGACAATGCCGAGTATATTCTTTGGCCCTCAAACACAGTTGATCACAGGTTATAGGAAGGAACACCTTGTTTGATTTGAAAAACTGACAGTTATTTTACAATATAAGAAGTGGAAGAGTGGGCAAAGTTGATGAGAACTGTGGATGGAAGGACTTACAAGGAGGTGCTACAATGGGGAAAACATCATTCTTCTGGCTGATGGAGTTGCAGCTGTGAACAACTATATCCTTTACTCATTAGATAAGAAGGAAAGTGGAGAATAAGTGCAGAAACACCTTTCTTATAGGAGAAATCTCATTACTCAGCGTGTGAGTAATGGGAGAAACAGAATGACACTGAGGAAAGGCTAAATGGGAAGGTGCATTTTATAATGCAACATAGAAAAAGTCAGCGAAAGATTACATGGTTTGCAAGAGAAGTGTGAGAAAGGTGGAAGGAGAGAAACGATTTTCTGCTGTGAGACACGTGGGAGGAAGCCTGGACTCCATCCTGGAATTGCTTCAAGAGGTATCACAGGCGAAACAAATAAACAAAAAATAAAATAAATAAGTAAACAAAAACACTTTAATTATTTTAATGTCACCTAAAATAGATGATAAAATCATCAGGTGAGTTCAAATTTATGTTTTTCTTTTTCAAAACTGGAGAATAAGTATAAGCAATCCACCAAGCTCTTTCCCACCTAAAGTAAATAAGAGCTGAGGAGTATGCAGGTGACAGAAAACTTGGATTGGAAAAGGTTAAGATAAACCAACTGGTTATCCTTAGAATCCAAAGAGAATCTCAAAATTATCATATTCTTAGAAAGTATTACATGTACTCAACTGAGACACACATTTCTTTATGTCCAAAGTAAAGACATAAAGAAATTGTTTCTTCATTGCTTGGTGAACCTGGATGCATTAGTATCTCCAGTGACTTCTCAAGGATGCTGAGAAATTGCAAAAAATAAGGTTTTCCTACTCACTTCTAATTCTGGGATTGGGGTTGTCTTTTCTGTCAGGAAAGGTCTTGAGCAGTATGCCCTGTTCTTAGTTTCTTAGTTGTAATATATTAAATCTTTGTTTCTATGCTCTATATTTTTTGTGTCAAGTTTCAGAGCTCCCACCCTAATCTGAGGTTATAAAAATATTCCCTTATATTGTCTTTTAAAAGTTTTATAGTTTTGTCTTTAATATTTGATTTCTAATCAACTTGAAATTTACATATAAATTGCACATATATAAATTTTAATATTAGTTTGTCAAGTTACACCAAATAAACTTATTAAGATTTTGATTACAATTACTTTTTAAAATGTTTAAATTATTATGGGTTCATAATAGTTGTATGTCTTCATAGGGTACATGTGATGTTTTAGATACTGGCAAACAATATGAATTAATCAAATTGGGGTAATTGGGTTATCTGTCACCTCAGGCATTTAACATTTTTTATGGTAGGATCATTCCAATTCAACTCTTCTACTTATTAAAGTATACTTTAACTTATTGTTGATTGTAGTTATTTTGTTGTGTTCTCAAATATTGTTCATTCTATCCATTTAACTATATTTTTGCACCTGTTAACCATCTCCTCATTTATTCCCCTCTCTCTACAGACCTTCCCAGCTTCTATCTCCATGAGATCAACTGTTTTTAATATTTAGTTCCCACATATAAGTGAGAACATGCATGATTTGTCTTTCTAAGCTTGGCTTATTTTACTTAACATAATGTTCTCCAATTCCAACCATGTTGTTTGAGACAGAGCCTCAAGCTGTCACCCTGGATAGAGTGCTGTGACATCACCACAGCAACCTCCAATTCCTGGGCTCAAGCCAGTCTCTTGCCTCTGCCTCCCAAGTAGCTGGGACTACAGGCGCCTGCCACAACACCCGGCCATTTTTTGGTTGCTGCCGTCATTGTTGTTTGGCGGGTCCAGGTTGGATTCAAACCCATCAGCTCAGGTGTACGTGGCTGGTGCCTTAGCCCGTTGAGCCACAGGCGCTGAGCCGGCTTTCATTCTTTTTTGTGGCACATATACCAACCCCTCGTGTATCTGTACTATGATTTCTTTACCCATTCATCTGTCAATGGACACTGAGGTTGATTCCATATTTTGGCTATCGTGTTTAGTGCTGCAATTAACAGATAGGTTTTGAAATACCGAGTTCCCATTCTTTGGATATACATACTCAGAAGTGGGATTTCTGGGTCATATGATTGTTCTATTTTTAGTTTTTTGAGGAACGTCGTACTATTTTTCACAGTGCTTGCAGCAGTTTACATTCTCACTAACAGTGTACAGGTTCCCCTTTTTCCATGTCCTCACCAGCATACATTATTACCTGACTTTTTGATAAAAGCCATTTTAACTGGGGAGACATGATATCTCATTGTATTTTTGATTTGCATTTCTCTGATGACTAATGATGTTAATCATGTTTTCATATGTCTATTGCAAATTTGTGTGTCTTCTTTTGAGAAATGTCTGTTCAGATCCTTTGCCCATTGTAAACTTGATTAATTTTTCCTATTGAGTTGTTGGAGCTTCTTATATTTTCTAATTAATCTCTTGTCATGTAGTTTGCAAATATTTTCTGCCATCCTCTGGCTCATCTCTTTGCTTTATTGATTACTTCCTTTGCTGTGCAGAAGCTTTTTAAATTGATGTGATCCCATTTGTCCAATTTTGCTTTGATTGCCTGTGTTTGGGGAGATTACTCAAGAAGTCCTTGCCCACATCAATGTGCTGGAGGATTTTCTCAATGTTTTCTTTCAGCAGTTTTATAGTTTCAGGTCTTAGATTTAATCTATTTTGATTTGATTTCTATATATGGTGAGAGATAGGATCTAATTTCATTCTTCTGCACATGGATATCCAGTTTCCCCAGAGCCATTTATTGAAGAGACTGTCCTTTCTCTTCTGTATGTTCTTGGCATCTTTGTGAAAGATAAGTTCACTACTGACATGTGGATTCTCTATTCTGTTCTGTTGGTCAATGTGTCTGTTTTATGCCAGTATCATGCTGTTTTAGTTACTATAGCTCTGTAGTATAATTTGAGGTCAGGTAGAAAGGAGTGAGGGATAAAAGAGGTGATGATTGATGGGTGCAGGAATATAGTTAGATAGATAGAATGAACAAAATTTGATAGTGCAACAAAATAACTAAAATCAACAATAGGTTAGGGTATACTTTAAAATACACGTTAAAAGAGATGAATTGGAATGTTCCTATTTATAAAGAATAAAGTTGAAAAGAACAGAGAATAATGGGAAGATAGTCCATGCTTATGCATTGGAAGAATCACTTTCATTAAAATGTCCATATTATCCAAAGCAATCTACAGATTCAATGCAGTCTCCATGAAAATACCAATGACATTTTTCACAGAAATAGAAAAAATATCCTAATGTTTATATGGAACTACAAAAGACCCAGAATAGAGAAAAACAGTTTTGTTCTTTTTGCTTAGGATGTCTTTGACTATTCTGGTTTTTCTTGCACTTTTTTTTTTTTTGTGTGATTCCATATAAATGTTAGAATTATTTTGGGTGCTTTTTCAATTCCTTTCTTCAATGTTTTTATTGTTTTAATTATTGAGGTTTTCCACTTATTTTTAAAGGTTATTCTTATGTATTTTATTTTCTTTGTAACTATTGTAAAAAGGTTTATTCTTGGTTTCTTTTTCAGATTATTTACTGTTTGCATATAGAAATGCTATAGATTTTTGTATGTTGTTTTTGTATTTGCAATGTTACTGATTTTTTTTTTAAATCTGTTCTAATAGGTTTTGAGTGGAGCCTTTAGGTTTCTCTGGATATAAGACAATACAATCTGCAAACAAGAATAATTTGACTTTTTCCTTTCTAATCTGAGTGTTCGTTATTTCTTTCTCTTGTCTGATGGCTCTAATGAACTTCTGGTACAATGTGGAATAAATTTTTAAAAAAATATTTTGAGACTTGTTTTGTGGTTTAACATATGATCCATCCCTGAAAGTGGACACCCCTATCTTGTTCCAGATCTTAGAGAAAAGACTTTCAGTTTTTCTTCATTTAGTATGCCACTGGCTGTGAGTCTGTAACTTTTGTCATGTTGTGGCAAATTCTTTCCATAACCATTTTTTTGAGAGTTTTTATCATGAAGGTATGTTGAATTTTATGAAATGCTTTTTCAACATCAATTGAAATGATATGATATATGATTTTTGTCCTTCATTCTCATGATATGACGCAGCACATTAATTGATTTGCACATGTTGTACCATCCTTGAATTTTGGGGATGAATCCTACTTGATCATGGTGAATAATCTTTTTTAGGTATTGCTGCATGTGGTTTGCTTAGTATTTTATTCAGGATTTTATTTGCATCTATGTTCATCAGTGATATTGGCCTATAGTATTGTTTTGTTTTGTTTTTTTGTGGGTGGATATGTAAGTACTTAAGGGATGAGTCATATCTTGATGTACTTGCATTGCTGACAATTATTTATTAAGTTTAAAACCAGTTTTAAATTGTTTGTTATAAGTGAGTTAGGAATTGAGTTAAGAAAATGATTGCCGATGATAGGCAAAAGGAAACAGAGACAAGAGAGAAGTGGATTAGAGGAAAGTATGGATGCATTCAGACTGCAGAAGCAATGCTGGGAATCTCAACACTGTTCCAAAGTGCGACAGCCTGGAGCCTGATATTTTCAAACAGAAATTGTCTTGCCAGAGCTTCACCCCTCCTCCAGCGCAACTCAGCTCAGAGGTCACCAAGCACTGAGAGACAAGGCTCATGCAGACAGGGCTGCCCTCTCAGGGAGACTGAGTGCATTTGGGGTATTAGGGAAATAGCCAGGGAGTGCAGAAGGAGCTGGAGAGAGGGTGGGCACCTAAACCTTGTTAAGAGAGAAACGGTCTCTCAGGGAGATCGGGAAGAAAATGCCTCCTTTTTTCTGTTTTCTCAGTAGTGGCAGCAGTGCCAGCTCATCTGCCCACAAGTCCTCCCAAGGGTTTAATCCCACTCTTGAGATTTGTGTGTGTGGTCTGCCTGGGGTCTTTGACATCCTGCTCCTGGATTGTGTTCCCTTTCTAATGCTCTGTTTGTGTTAAGATCGTAAGTAACTTAGAGTAATAAATGTAAGAGGTTAATCAGTCTAATTAAAATAGTTAAAGAAACAATTGGGTTAGGAAATGCAAGCCCAGCAGAACCATGATGTAAGGGTAGCCTTTCCCCTATTAGATTAATGATTAAAACAGTCTTGTGTGTAACAGAAACAGAGCTAGCCTGGAGTTAGGGGCTTCTGCCTGTCCTCATGTTTGGAGGTGGAAAGCCCCTGGCCAAACTTTTTAAAAAACTTTCTTCTTGTCTCAACTCTTTATTTTTCCCTCATCCTCTCATCACCACCAATCATAGGGAAAGAACTCACAGTGTAGTTTTTGTTTATGTCTTTGTCTTGTTTTAGATTCAGGGTTATAAAGGCCTCATGAAATGGCTTGGGAGTATTCTTTCCTCTTCAACTTTTTGGAATAGGTTATATAGGATTGGTTCTCTGAATGCTTAGTAGAATTCAGCAGTGATGCCATCAGATCCTGGACTTTTCTTTGATGGGAGACTTTTTTTTACTGCTTCTATCTCATTACTTGTTATTGACTTATTCAGCTTTTAGATTTCTTCCTGGTTCAATCTTGGTAGGTTGTATGTTTTTAAGAATTTATTCATTTCTTCCAGATTTTCTAATAGATTTTCATAAAGGTTCTTGTACTAGTCTCTAATAATCCTTTGGAAGTTTTGCAGAATCAGTTGTAATGTCTCTCTTTTATTTGTGATTTTATTTATTTGGTCTTCTCTTTTTCTTCGTCTGGCTAAAAATGTGCCAATTTTGTTTATCTTTTCAAAAACCAACTTTGTGTTTCTTTGCTTTGTTGTTGTTGAGACATTGTGTTGCTCTGTAGCTTGGGCTATCATGCAGTGGCATCATCGTAGCTTACTGCAGCCTTAAACTCCTGGGCTCAAATGATTCTCCTGCCTTAACCTCTCAAATAGGTGGGACTATATGCATGTGCTACCATGACTGGCAATTTTTTCTATTTTTTGTAGAGATGGGGTCTTACTCTTGCTCAGTCTGATCTTAAACTCCTGGTGTCAAGCAGTCTTCCCACCTCATCTTTCTAGAGTACTAGCGTTATAAGCATGAGCTGTTGAACTTTTATTGTTCCAATTTCACTTATTTCTGCCCTAATCTTTATTATTTTTTTGTCCTACTAATTTTGGGTTTGGTTTGCTCTCATTTCTCTAGTTCTTTGAGATGCATTGCTAGTTTGTTTATTTGAAGCTTTTCTACTTTTTTGATATAGGCACTTATTGCTATAAACTTTCCTCCTATTACTGCTTTTGCTATATACCATAGATTTTGATACAGTATGTTTTCATTTTCATTTGTTTAGAGAAATATTTATTTATTTTTATTTATTTATTTATTTTTTGAGACAAAATCTCAATCTGTCACCTTGGGTAGGGTGCTGTGGCATCATAGCTCACAGCAACCTCAAACTCTTAGGCTCAAGCAATTCTCTTGCCTCAGCCTCCCAAGTAAGTAGGACTACAGGTGACTGCCACAACGCAGGGCTAGATTTAGAGATGGCTCTCACTCTCACTCAGGCTGATCTCGAACACCTGAGCTCAAGCAATCCTCCTGCCTGGGCCTCCCAGAGTATTGGGATTATAGGTATGAGCCACTGCACCTGGCCTTAAGAAAATTTAAAATTTTCTCTGTAATCTCTTCATTGATCCACTAGTCATTCAGGAGTATATTGTTTAATTTCCATGTGTTTGTCTATTTTTCAATGTTCCTCTTATTATTGATTTTCAGTTTTATTCCATCGCGGTCAGAGAAAATATTTAGTATGATTTCATTTTTTAAAAACTTGTTGAGACTTGTTTTGTGGCTTAACATATGGCTTATCCTTGAGCATGACGCATGAGCTAAGAAGAAAGTGAATTCTATAGCTGTTGGATGAAATGTTCTGTTAATATCTATTAGGTCCTTTTTGTTTATAGTACAGATTAAGTCCCATACTTCCTTATTGATTTTCTGTCTGGATAATCTGTTCAATGATGAAAGTGAAGTGTTGAAGTCTCCAATCATTATTATATTGGGGGTCTATCTCTCCCATTAGCTTTTTTGCTTCATAAATCTGGGTGCTCCAGTGTTAGGAGCATATATATTCAGAATTGTTATATCCTCTAAGTGAATTGCTGTCTTTATCTTTATATAGTGAACTTCTTTGTCACTCTTTACAGCTTTTGTCTTCAAATCAATTTAATCTCAAGAAATATAGCTACTTCTGCTCTTTTTTGGTTACCATTTGTAGTAACTTCTTCCATCCTTTTATTTTCAGCCTATGTATCTCCTTTTTTTTTTTTTTTTTTTTGAGACAGAGTCTTACTTTGCTGCCCTTGGTAGAGTGCTCTGGCATCACAACTCACAGCAACCTCAAACTCTTGGGTTCAAGAGATCCTCTTTGCCTTAGCCTCTCCCGTAGCTGGGACTACAGGCATCCACCTCAATGCCCAGCTAATTTTTGGTTGTTTTTGTCATTGTTGTTTGGCAGGCCCAGGCTTGATTCAAACCCCCCAGTTCTGGTGTATGTGGCTGGTGCCCTAGTTGCTGAGTTACAGGTGCCAAGCCAGTCTATGTGTGTTTTTATGGGTGAAGTGAGTTTTTTGGAGATGTCATATAGTTGGCTCTTCTTTTTTATTCACTCAGTCATCCCATCCCATTCACTCAGTCATCTTTTGATTGGAGAGCTTAGTCCATTCACATTCAGTGTTATTATTGGTAGGTAAAGATTTATTGCTGTCACATTGTTATTGATTTCTAATTGTTTTGTGGTCTTCTCTTTCTTCCTCCCCATCTTTCTTTGTTTAAAGTGCTTTTCTCTGTTAGTATGTTCTTGCTTGTTATCTTTTGTGTATCTGTTGTGGGTTTTTTGATTTGAGATTACCATGAGGCTTACAAAACCCTTTTTGTAACCAATTACTTTTTTCTTTTTGAGACAATCTTACTATGTCACCTTGGCTAGAGTTCAGTGGTGCTATCATAGCTCACTGCAACCTACTACTCCTGAGCTCAAATGATCCTCCTGGATCAACCTCCCCAGCAACTAGTACTACAGGCAAACACCACCACATCTGGCTAATTTTTCTATTTTTTTTTCTTTTTTATTGTAAAGACAGGGTCTCACTATGTTGCTCAGGCTGGTCTTGAACTTGTGAGCTCAAGCTATCCTCCTGTCTCAACCTCTCAGAGTGCTAGGATTATAGGCATGAAGCACCATGCCTGGTCTTATAACCAATTACAACTCTGCTTTTTAGCAAGCAAATCAAATAAACAAGGAAAAATAAATCTAACATAAATTCTGCCTTTTAATTCCATCCCTGGTCCCTTGCTTTTTTTTTTTTTTTTTTTTTGAGACAGAGCCTCAAGCTGTTGCCCTGGATAGAGTGCTGTGGCATCACAGCTCACAGCAACCTCAAATTCCTGGGCTCAAGCGAGTCTCTTGCCTCCGCCTCCCAAGTAGCTGGAACTACAGGCACCCGCCACAACGCCCAGCCATTTTTTGGTTACAGCCGTCATTGTTGTTTGGTGGGCCCGGGCTGGATTCGAACCCGCCAGCTCAGGTGTACGTGCTGACGCCTTAGCCTGTTGAGCCACAGGTGCTGAGCCTAAAATATTATTTATTTTTTTTTTTTTTTGAGACAGAGCCTCAAGCTGTCACCCTGGACAGAGTGTCGTGACATCACAGCTCACAGCAACCTCCAACTCCTGGGCTCA
>CAUYON010126439.1:0-21713 GCA_963573935.1 Arctocebus calabarensis | reverse complement strand
CTTTATATAGTGATCAAGAAAATGCCATGAAGGCTATCTGTAACAGTACAATGAAAACATTTCTGAATGTATATGAATCATGCCCTATGATTGCACCAATGTACAGAATTATGATTCAATAAAATTATAAAAAAAAAAAAGAATAAATAAATAAGGATAATAATCATAACAGCTAAAATATGTTAAAGGCAAGACTTGATACTAAGTGAAATGTTCTATTTAATCCACACAATCTTTAAAATAGATCTAATTAGTATCCACAGGAAGGCATAGCATTAGTAAGCATCAATACAAAAATTTGAGTTAAGGGTTGTTTTATTTCACTGTCGAGGCTTCAACCACTTTCTGATAAGAGTTTTAGTAGTTATATGAGGTGTACTTCCCTCTGGATTCTAATTGTTGACAGCAGACCAAGGGTCAATAAGAATATACAAGTATAATGTCAACATCATTAATGCTGCCTGCAACAGGATTCCTTTTGTTATATAGAACATCTTCTGTCTGATAATGAAGAGCACACATGCATGTCCCCATTGCCACTCGGTCAGACCTCCCAAACTCCCCTGTAGGATCCCATAACACAAGAACACTCACCCCATGTTGCACCAAAATAGAATCTCCATGCAGTAATGCAGTCATGGTTGGAGCAGAGCTGATGAGGCAGAAGATGTTGAGTGAGGAGGCTGGCGGGGTAATGGAGTGTTGGATGGCAGAGAACACTTTACACCATGATAATCCATCTGGATTTTATCCTATAGGGATAGAGGGCAATTTTTAAAGTGTTTCCAAGCATGGAAATGGCTTAAAATTTAGGTCCTAGGAAGATTATGTTGGTGACAGAAAGAATAGATGAAAAGGGGTGGTTAGACAAGGAGTCAGAATACCAGCGATCGGGCTATTATGGTAGCCCAGGCAAGGGAAAAATGAGGGCTTGAAATGAGGCAATATTCTCTCCTGAATGGAAAGGCATTTAGCCTAATAGCATCCTCAAAGATTGAGGAGTGTAGAATTTAAGTTATCAATAGATTACTCATTTTTTGCTTTTGTAAGTAATGTGGGCCACTATTCTTTCAAAAATATATTTCTCTATTAAGCAGACTGTTATCCATCTCTAAAGGTAGAAACCTGACATCTCTATGGGCCATGGCAAACATAATATCTCTAAGTTATCATTCTTTTATTGCATCATTTAAAGATTTATTTGGTCTCCATGTGTGCTTGCTTTTGCCCTCTTCCTTTCATGAAGAGTAGGTGCTATTATTTCATGCCCAGCTGGCATCATTCAATTTTGCCTTAACTCTCCTCACTATCAAATATCAAAAATAAAACTAAATATCACAATGAAAGAAAATATATTTTTTTCCTGATATAACCACCAATCAAACTCAGACACCAGTGCCACTGATTCTCTTTCCTTTTCTTATTTCAAGATGTCTGAAACTATCATCCAGTTTTTATAGAGAAAGCATTCATTTCTCTTCAAGGGTTTTTTCAGATGGGCACACAATGGATAGAACCTTTCATATAATACCAGACTGGGCTCAAATCTCAGAGAATTTGGAACCAGACCTTGCTTAAATTGTTTCCCATTCCTTATATGGACGATTTTGTCCTTTTCACAATATCGATCTGATCAGGAATTCAATCACTGGATTAAAATTTATTTTTTATTAGATCATAA
Organism: Arctocebus calabarensis; assembly: GCA_963573935.1. Lineage (NCBI taxonomy): Eukaryota > Metazoa > Chordata > Mammalia > Primates > Lorisidae > Arctocebus > Arctocebus calabarensis. The sequence continues at coordinate 20,032 of CAUYON010126439.1, read as the reverse complement.
TTGTGTATATTACTGAATTTGTAGGAATTAAAATTGTAAGCATTTATCAACAGATCTTCATTTTTATACTTAAATATCTATAGATCCCCAAAATCAATTGCATGTTGGTATTGCTCATTTTTTTACCTTCTGTGTCTATCAGGCAGATCTTTAGATAACTGTTTCTTATGACTTGCATCTTTAATGATGGCCTTAGAAAATAAAATCCAGTTTATTTATAATCAGATTACATACTAATCTAATAGTGCAGCATTCAAACTATGATCAAAAACTAAACCCCATAATAGTCCGATGTAAAATGCTTTAATTGAATCACAAAGGGGGAAAGCTGTAATCCTATAAATCAGACTTAGGTATTTAAGATGCTGAGAATACTTTTCTGGAAGTTTTTAATTGCATAACACAGCAGGCATCATAAGTCTATAAAAAAGAGATGTATTTCCTATTAGTAATCATGTTATATAATTTAAAATTCCTGCTAGTAATGCTAGTTTTTGAGCCCAGTGCATCATTCTCATTAATCAATACAAATCTTTCTGTCTTTCTGGCTTGTTAAAATGTCGGTGTGAGCCTATGGATAAGTGGCTATCATATCCAGTTAGAGTTTGCTGGTGACAAAGTCAAGGTCCCATATTTTTTGGGGAGGGATAACCTATGTCTGAATCTCCTTTCTGCTGTTTTCTGCCATGTTGCTTTGGTCTTTACCTGCGTTGTCCAAGAAAGATCAACTCCAGACTTTCCATGTAAGCAGTTCATAATGGTGAAAATTTGATAGAAAGAAGAAACTAAAAGAATTATCTTAAAGCTGACTTTGCATGACAAATTGGCTCAATTTATATTGCAAGGCTATTTTTGATACATTGATGTAAAAAGTGTCACATAGACGAATCATTCAGCCACCCCTTTGTCACAGGTCTTAGCCATAAAATTTTACCACCCAGGAGTGGAAGGTTATCAGGGTTACATTGGATAATGTGTGTCCTGGGCCTGACACAGACAACAAGATCAACATGACCTAATTTCCTTACCCTTCTGCTCCCTGATCCTCTCTCCTAGTCCTCAGGGCGTGTCCCTGGTGAGGCTGTCATGTCAGTTCTCTCTTCTGGCCAAAGACATACTCGTTTGTCAACCATCCATGTTGGAACTTGTGATACTACTCACCAAGACAACAGTACACTGAATAGAAGGACTATCTAGTCTAGTAGTACAAATACTCCAGATGGTCAGCACTAAGTGTTAGTCTCCTCAATAAAGAATAACACAGTTTAAAGGCCATACTAAGTTTGTATTCTTGCTTCATTTGGCATCTTTGTTTTCTTAGGTTGCAGTAACAAAATATCATAGACTGGGTAGCTTATGAATGACAGAACTTTATTTTTCAAATTTCTGGAGGCTGAGAAGTCTATGATCAAGGTGCCAGCCTGATCTGATGCTAGATAAAGACCAGATGTCTAGTTTAAAGCTATATCTTCTTCCTGTATCTTCACACAGGAAAAGGGACAAGAAGGCTATCTGAGTGTCTTTTATAAGAGCATTAATCCTATTCACACCCCCGACCTCATCACCTTCCAAAAGGTTCTACTTCCAAGGAGCACAGTCTTAAAATTTTACTTTAAGCGTAGAAATTACAGGAGACACAAATAATTCTGACTACAGTAATTAGCAATTTGGAAAATTAAACACAGTGCAGAAATCCCCCTAAAACTCAGATGTATTTTTTTTTATTTACTTGTACCGAATAAAGTAATAGCTTTATTCCAGGACTGGATCATACTGAAATGGTTTTTAAAGAAGTGCCACAGATAGATAACCAAAGCTAGATCCTGAATAGGTCCCCTTTAAAATATTTTCCCCATATTTGTATCATAATAAAGCAATAATTTCAAGGAATTGTTCATCCATGAATTTCAAACCCAAAACAACCTTCTGTCTAACGGATGGTCAAACTAAGAACACAAGAGACTGACAGTTGCTTCAGAGGGATGCCTGTCACAGTGTTGATGTAATTTGAAAACTGCACATGGAGTGCACATTGTTTTGGTTCAATAACATATACATCATTTATATATATGTGGATACTGACAAATACATATATAGGCAATTTTTTTTGTATACAAAACATACAACAATGTGTTTCATAAAACTCACTTGGCCACTACTGAATAGAATCAAAATGTTCCTGATTTTTTTCTAAAGCACATTTCCCATTTTTCTCCCTTGTCCTTCTAGAAATATTTTTTATGGGGGGGTCTCAATATGTTCCTCTTCCTCAATCTCCAGGGTAGCCGGGACTATTATAATTATGTGCCACTTTGCCTGGCTAGTCTCCTGTAGAGCTTATTGTCCTATTTCATGCCTCATTCCAATATCACGTCCACTCTGTTAATGTTACTTCATTTTTTTTTAACCAGGAAGAATTTGCGTCTCTCACCTCTATACTCCCACAGAAATTTGTAATTACTGTATGGTACTTATCACGTCATTTTATAATTGCTTATGAATCCCTCTTCCCTTGGGTTATGTTCTCTTTAAAATGATTATTCATTCACTATGTATTCATTTAGTACAATCTAAAAGCAAAGTCCTCTGATAGGCACTGGTTCATGACTTTAAGGACCTTACGTCCTCATGGAAGAAGAATGTTAACCAAATTATCACACAACTCATTATAAAAGTACAGCTCTAATTAGTGGCATGACTGTAGAAAGACAGATTTTCTATGAATGCATAAGAAAGATAAATTGGGCCTAGTAACAGGGATGAGAAGTGGATTCCCTGAATAAGAGACAATTGAATGGAGGTAGAAAGAATGAGAGGGAGGAGGCTCCCTTGCAAATAGGCTAAGGGAGAAGAAGTGGAGACTTATTATGTCTAATTTAACTTTTTCACAATGTGTATATGCACATATACGTGTACACACACTATTGGGGGCTCCTGTGATCAGATCATTTCAACCATTCTGACGTACTGAGTATACAGCAGACACACAAACCCTCACCCCTTTCTGTGTTTGCCTGCAACTGAAGTGAACAGTCCCGGAGCACCTGGGCTGCTTTCCACTTCAAGCACAGGTGTTCCTTTACTTTAAGTCCCAAGGGTATTTTCTAGTTCCCTGGGAGTTTGCTGTGTTAAGGCAGAGTAGCCTAGAAAATGCTGTATTGACTATAGCCCCAGAGGCCCCCATCATCAAGTGAATGACAGATGTTAGCAGGTAATCACCCTGCTTCCTCGGCTCTTGGCTCTACCCAGCTCCTCAGAGGGTCCCAGTGGGCTTGAACCTACGTGGTCACCTGCTCACTATAGCTCCCATTCTTGTCTTCTCTCTTTTCTAGCCCTGCTGTCTCCACTTCCTCACCTGTGCTTCCTAGGGTCATTTCCCCGATAAATGACCTGGGCACAAGTCCTTGTCAGTCTGTAACATTGTGGGGGCAGAGAGATACAAACTAAGACTGTAAGGTGTTTGTCAGTCAAGGGGCACCCCCAATGTCTCATGCACTGTGAAACTTATTTTTAGCAATCCTGAACTCTGATGTAACTGCAATCGCAAGTAGCATTAATCATTGATTGACCTTTACATGAAGATTTATTTCCATTACAATAATAATCTGGAAAATTTGTCTTTCCTTTACATAACAGTCAGTGTTCTATCTCTGTCCTCTGGTCCACTTTGAGAAATCAGGGGTCCTGGCAGGGCCAGACAAAGCTTGAGAAGGAAGGGTGGGACTTGCTAAGAACAGGCTGTAGGACATGAAATGCCTTCAGAAGAGAGCTCTTTTATATCATATCCTGTTGAAGTTTATTGCAGGTACCTCTGATCCCGAGACTTAGACTGTATTCTAGCAGTGACAAAATGAGACTACTCCAGAATATGGTCTTATCGGGCTTTTCCCTGGGAAATGAGAGATTGGAGGGACAAGAGTCCTGATACAATTCTTTCTTGATATCCTTTCTATGGGTCCCTCTGTCTGTTGTCCAAACAGTGAACTTTGCATATGTGCACTTTGGGAAGGTTACATCTAGTAAACTGAAATTAATAAACCTTGACTTTTCATCTAATCATATTCAACCTGTCTTGAGTTCCTGTCCTGTGCTAAACACATGAGCACTTTCCATAAATGCCTCTAATTTTTATACCAAAAATATGATAGACACATCATCATCCTTGGGACTTACTTAAACTGAAAAGCTTCAGTACAGCTAGGGAGACAACAACCAAAGCAAATAGACAACCTACACAATGGGAAAGGATATTTGCATATTTTGAATCAGACCAAAGCTTGATAACTAGGATCTATAGAGAACTCAAATTAATCCACATGAAAAAGCCAATAATCCCATACATCAATGGGGAAGAGAGATGAATAGAACCTTCTCTAAAGACAGATGAATGGCTAACAAACATGAAAAAATGCTCATCATCCCCACTTATTAGAGAAATGTAAATCAAAACCACCCTGAGATATCATCTAACCCCAGCGAGAATGACCCACATCACAAAATCTCGATTACAGATGGAGAAGCTGGCTTAGAGCAGTTAAGCCCCCCTATTCGGCAATGCAATGTGAGGAATAGAACCTGTAGGGTGGTGAGCTGCTCTAGTTTCATGTATTTGAGAGGCTGAGGTGGGAGGATTGCATGAGGCCAGGAGTTACAGGTAGTTGTGAGCAAGAGATATGCCTAGGAATTGCTATTGCACTCCAGCAACACAGGGAGACCCTATCTTAAAAAGATAAATAAGTAAAAGGAATTTATTGAAAGTAAACCTAGGGCTCTTCATGGCACATTATAATTGAATAGATTTGAAGACATGTAATTTGTTGAAAAATCAATAAGCAACACAATTGTTATATTTGTCCTATTATTGACACTTGAAAAATTGTTTCTCTTCTTAATTATTCCCTTTATCTTCTGATGAAGATAATAACTCTTGAAATGGCAGCTTGCATAAAGATTTTGTAGTAAAACAAATGATGTAATTTATGCTCCCATCTCCTTAATATAGAACATAGCAGCATTGCATTTACTAATGGAAAAACCCACAGTTTGGGCTATCAAAGGTATAATGAAGCACAATCACAAAACCCCCAGCTGACAGTTAGTCACAAAAAAAATGAGTGCTATTTGACTATACGATATGAATAGCAATTCCCAGTATGCATACAGACCTTCTCCTAAATAACTACAAATTTGCTCTTCCCTCCCTTTCCCTCCCTCCCCAAACAGAAGGTTGAAAAGAGAATAATTATGAGTAAATATTTTAATATACTTAGATTTGTAATTATGTGCCAAATGATAGCCCCATAGAAAATAAACATCTTGTTTATGGGCGTTAGTATAATGTGCTCTGTAGAATGTCATGACAATAGGACTCCTAAGACAACTAAGAGAACAATGTATTATCCAGAATGACATTGTGTTCTTGTTTGCTCAAATGTACAGGATTTCCTAGAGTTTAGCTTTAATACTTATTTTCTCACATTTATTGATTTGAAATAGGCAAGATCTCTGAGTAGAGCATGTGAAATGCAATCTTAGAGACTCCTCTTCCTTAGCTTCACTAATGTTGGAAATGAGTGTTAAAACTTTCCAGAAATCTATTTTTAAAGCCCTCGGTTCTTCTTTCATTTACAGAAACAGGCAGCAGATTGCTGCACAAAGACCAAAATTAGAGTCGTTCTGCTTGCTACTAGAAAAGCAAAAGAAGTTTACTAACTTCTGTCGTTAACTCTTTCCCTCCATTAGAAAGAAATAGCCTAGAGATCACCAAGCAAAAGTTCAGATCAGCAATTACCAATTATGAAGCATGATTCTGTTTAGGAAATTGCATCTCTTTATTTCAGGATATAACATTTGGTAAGTAAAAGAGCTAATCTGTGTTTTGTATTTTCGTGTAAAGGGATTTGCTACCAAAGAGAATCGCTTCCAGATGGCTAGGCATTTTTTATTTGTCCTTGAAGTCTCATACCTATTGCTTTGTTAGAAGAACATGCTGGTTATTAGCATCTAAATTTTCAATGGATGGATAAGTGGGTTTATGAATGAGAATGCCTGGTGATACAAGAAGGATCCCATTAAATGTCAAGGAAATTTCTAACACTAATACTATTTTTACTTAATTTCTAACTTGCTATACCATCCACAGCCTTATATAGTCACAAATTTGGATCTTATTGCCAGATTTACAATGTAGTTCAGCCTGGTTGAAATGTCCAGGACCCGTCAGGACTTTTAGTTTCATAAAGGACATACTAACAACACTGAGAGAGGACGCTGAGTTCTGCAGTCAGAAAGCCCCGGGTCTTAGTCTCAGCCTTCATCCAGCAGTGATACAACCGACATCTCGTCTACATTTCAGTTTTGTTATCCCTGAAACAATGATATACACATAGTGCCTATTCCATGGGGTTGTTGCAAGATTAAAATGAGACAATGGTCATAAAGTACTTTATGTACATGAAGCTCACTGATGCTAATTCTGTTTTTAAGAAAATCTTAAAGGTGTAACCGCTATTAATGGTTCGTTTGTTCAACACTTAAAGTCCTACGTGATCTGAGTTCTATATTATTTGTGGACAAAGGGAGGGCAGGGCTTATAAGGACTGATTTTCTTTTTCCAAGACTGTTATCAAATATGTGCTAATAAAAAACATGACCTACATAAGAGAAATATTTGAATTTCCTTATGGTAAGCTAAAAACACACAAAAAATGTTTTTTTGCCTGACTCAAGCATGGAATGATGCTCAAGCATGGAACGATGTGAATGACATATCCGACATTTGTTTAAGATGTACGATTTATTGATTTATTAACATATTTGTATTTTAATATAATTAACATATAGAACATATAATTTAAATATTTAATTTTTTTATTCCTTTTAATTCTCACATTTACCTTTGGTGTCAATGCTATTGACACCTTTAGTATTATGCTTTGAATCATCTGATAGGTCTGCAGAGCAAATTTTCTTTCAATTTACCTGTGCAATTTGAGATATGACATGGTTTAAATCCATGTATAGGGCAATTACTGGAAAATTTATCCCAAGCAATAATAATATCTAAATCTTATTTGGGATTTTTAGTTTTAATTTGTCCAGTAGGTTTATGTTTATAACCACCACAAAATAACCATTTGTGCATTTCTTTTACAGCAATCTTTTGAAAGCCTGTTTTAAAGATTTTGGGAAACTAAAGATGCTGAAATGGAAGAGATCTGGGTCTATTAATGCGGTCTTGAGAGACACAGAGTCTTCCCAGAAGAGCTAATGTATAAACTGAGCCCTTGCAATGTGGGTGGTCAGTGCAGGATAGTGGCAATTGTTCCCAGGGTACCTTGATGACAAGAAAGCCAGTCAGTCGGGAGCTACAGCCCTAATATAGAAATGACGTGGAGACAGCAGAGAACTAAGGAACAGAGTGAAAAGTCAAATCAAGCAGTCATGTCAAAGACGAAGCACACAGATTCCATTAGAGAGAAAGAATACATAGTAGTATTCTAAATACCAAAGATGAGGGAGAGGTCATAACAGAGACTCAAAAATCATGTGTAAAATGATTGGGAAAAGGATAAAAACGTATTCATGTTTTTAAACCAGAAACTATACAATTAGCAAAAAGGTAGTGTTCAGTGGTCAGGAAGGTGAGATTTCAAGTACAATATGGGAAGTATGGGATTGTAGGATAGGAACAGGTGAGGTACTTCTGATGGAGATTTAGATACAGAAATCATCCACATTTGTGGGAGAGCAGGTGTAAAGAAAATGTACCTTGGCTGAGATTAAGGTATGCATGTCCTGGATGGCTTAAATGCAGCCCTATTATGCTTGAATGGATATCTTAGCCTCATAGAAAAGAGATGTAATATGGTAGAAACAGCATAGATATAAAATCAGAAAGAACTGGGTTCACATTTTTCATTAATTTTCTATGTATAAGCTGTGGGACCTTTAGTAAATTGTTTATTCTCTCAGCTGATTTTTTTTTAACAAATTATGAAGCAATACCACCTCTCTTACAGAGTGTGAGAAGTTCGTGAAAGACTCCACGCAAAGTCTATAGCAAAATGCCAGCCCCTTAGCAGCTATTCAGTTGCTATCTCTTAAAATTTAATCTAGAAAGAAAAAAACAAAAAGAAAGAACATTTGAGAAATATCTAGTGTTTTCTAAAAGTACCTGTTTAACTGAAGCACTCAAATTTAGCCAACATAAGCAAGAAAACGGAAGTCTCTAGGATGGGATGGCTAGCCTGTCAAATCAGAGAATCTTCTGCAAGTCGGATTAGAAGTATCGTTATGGCATCTAAGTTTATGACTCTCTCATGATGACATCTCTGCTACTGTTTTTTGCCTGGCTAAAAAAATACTGCCTTGTCTCCCCATAGGAAGACATATGATTCACATTTGCCCAATTGTAGACTTTTCCCAAGATTTTTGAAATGAATGAAGCTAAATGAAAGGGCTCCTTTTCTTTTGTGATGGCTGAACTGGACAGATGTAAGCCTCTAGATAAACAAAATGCTTGCTTAGACTCAAAGATGTGCTACTTTGGAATATGCATGGTGCTTTAGCAGTTTTGGTGATTAATTGAATAAAATGGATAAAGTTCAGCAATATCTGTTACAGCAGCTGGTTTGGTAGAAGAGGCCATCACCAAAGGCAGTCATAAGTGCTTTGGGGCAAGTAACTGTAAAGGGAAAGAGGATGGGAGGTGAACTAAGAGGGATTAAAGAGATGACCAAGGAGAGACTGACATTCAGAGTCCAGAATCCTATTTGTATTCTTAGCTCAAGTTCACAGAGCAAGCTTGTTTGGCAAACCAGCCAGTGTATTGTATTACTACCAAGAGTCGGGGGACTCTGGCTTGGATGTTATTAATATTGTTACTATTATCCCAGAAACAGTAAGAAGCAGAGGTGCTCAGTAAAAGAGCTGCTCATAACGAAGATAGTGCCCCAGCAGTTCTACTGGGAGGCAGAATGAGAAAAGCAAACAGGGTTGCTCAGTGTGAACAGAGGCCAGAACAGGTGGGATACAGACTGCAGTGCCCTGGGAGCCCAGTTTCAAGTGAAGCAACAAAGGCAGAAAAGCTAGTTCCCTTGACCTCAGACCTTCTTCAGGATTCATCGATGGCAGTAAAGTAGGTTCCTGGAATAGAGTCAGGATCCCCTTGGGTTTCTGGGTCCCATCCGGAATTTTTAAAAGCTCTTCTGGTAAATCTCAGGCACACCCAGTGTTTGGGACTTTGGTTCTATAGTTTCTGACAGAAGAAATGACTGGTAAGGTAAGTGGCTACCTCCTTCAGCAAGGAGCAGAGTTGGCATTCCCACTAAAACTAAACTTAGAGTTTAGCTCTCCAGAGCATTTTCCTGGGCATTGTTCTATTAGGTAGGAGGTCTGACCTTTTGCCACCTTCTGCAAACTAAATTAAAAAAAAACTTTTTTTTGTTCTTTATTTTCATCAAACAGCTAAAGACCTCTTATTATCCTTTCTTAACACTGCAGCTACATGGAAATACATACTATGACTGTCTCTGGTTTGCCTGGCCCCTGGTCATTTATTTATGCCTTGGAGGCATTTACACATACTGTTCCACAGCTGGCCTCGGGTTACAGCTGTGCTTACTCCCAGCAATCAAAGCTCTGCCTGTTCAGCATCTTTATAATCTCCTCTGTTTCCACTGAGACAAGCAAGAGACTCTGTTCTCTACCTGCCACTTAGTAATGGTAGCCAGGCTAACTGACAAACAGTCCCTAACTCACCCTCTCCTGACAAGCTTTTCATAATAGCTCCCCCTTGCTTCACACCTTTGCTAACGGGTGAATGAGTGTTGACATATCACATTCTTTTTGGACATCTCCCTAGCAGCTGTCAGGATGAGCTTGTCTTTCCTGCTTGTTTTACACAGCCTGTCATCAGGCCCAGGAAAGTCTTTGCTTTCTGGATGTAACTCAATCCTCATACTTGGAGATTTTCTATTTCCTGCAAACACTGGTAATCCTGGTTGCTAAAAATTCTTCTATACATATTCGAATTCAGGATTAACTTGGAAACAATATTGGTGAAATATTCAGCCATTTGAATACTCCATGGTCTTCAAGGTCTTTGAACTGATGCTAACAAATTCTTCGTGATTCATTTTATGTGAGAAGTACATGTTCATGAGACAGAGGACAACCAGACTCATGTCGGTGAGAATTTCCTACCAAGATGCAACTAAAGAACTTGGAATAACTTATGAGAGGTGAATGGTTATGTATTTTTCTTAATGTCAGAAAAGACCTGCAATGAAAATCTATAAATAATCAAGAATTACAAACCTCTATTAATGTAGGATTTAACTAATATATGATAAAGATTAAAACTATATTAAATAAACAATTGTGGTCATTATTTGAATTAACAATTATTTTTGTGGAAAGGGGAAATAGGGAAAAGAAGTAAAGAGAAGAACAAGAAAAAAATTTAAAGAAAGAGATGAGAAGGAAATATCAGAGCATAATTGAAAGAACATCCACTTTTGGGAGACGTGGACCAAGGATTTGAATCCTGGCTGACCTCTGTGCTTGTGTAATGCTGACTGAGCATACCCTAGCATTGCTGAGCAAGGAACCCACAAAACAGTCATCTCACAGACACAGAGGCATGATTCCTATTGAACAAAGTTGTTAGTGACTGAAAACAGAAACAGAAATGACTTTAGCTAAATTACACAGGAGGGTAATTGATGGGTGGCACATCAGGGAACTCCCAGAAGGCTTGGGAGGATCAAATAATAATAATAATAATAAAAACACAGGTAGGAAATAAAATAAACCATGTGCAATTATGATCCTACCACACTAAGTTTCTGACGGAGCAATGGATGTCATTGCAGATTGTCTGCCACAGGCACTGCAAACAGTCCCTGCACCTTTCAGTAACTCCTTCAAGATTTAACTTTGCAGGCACAAGGGCAAACTTAGGTGTTATGACCATGTTTCAAAGCAACTTTTTGCTTCTAAGGAAGCAAGAGCAGCTTTATCTGATGTCCCATTTCCCAGGCTTTGCTAAAGAGAGGTGAACTCTGCCTCTTACGCTATCTCTGGAGTCGCCCAATCTAAGAAGAGTATACAAAGGCTACAAAAGACCATAATCACAAATTTCTATTATACTACATCACAGATTATTAAAACTGAAGTCATAGTAAAAGAAATACTTTGGCTAGAGTACCTGACACTTAGCCATGTGTCCAATAAACATCATTTGCATCTTCATCTGGATTCCATTTACATTTCCACATATAAAATAAGGATTGCCATTTTCTTGTTGACTATGAGAACATTGACACAAATGTGGAGTTTTTGCCTAGGACCTAGGTGACACTGTAAATTGGTGATGGAACTAAGAAGAAACTCCAACTGCTTAGAAGTGCTTAAACTTTCTTAGTCCAGAAAGAGAGAGAGAAAAAAAACAAAAGCAAAACATGTATGGGTTTCTCCTATTCAAAGACAATAGAGAAGGAATGTCTTTCTTTCCTATTTGATTCAAATTCAGATTGAATTACTTAGTTTCTGCTCTCTAATACTTATTGAGTGGAGTCCCAGACTTCTTGTAATTAGTAGAGCAGGGCAGAAATGGGAAGAGTTAATATTTAGACATAATGTCACCGACTGCTGGGAGAGCCAGAGTGCTGGTTCATAGCTATAATTGTAAAATTCCCAAATTCCAGCTATTCCTGATTCCCTTAGATGTTTGTCTTTAGTTGACAGAGCTCACCTCAAACTATTCCTGTTGAAAAATACTAATACCTCTAGCATTTAAAACATCCACTTAAAGACAAAGTATTGAAGTAAGAAGGAAAAAGGAGGAACTATTTTTTTAACAGTCCTTTTGCTATAACCACATATAAATAAAAGTGCCTTTTAGTGTAATGATACCCTAAATTAATCTATTAAATTATTGTTTCCATTTCAATCAACCCCAGGAATAATATATTCAATAAGTAATATATGTATTAAATCACAGTCCTTCTCTAATGGAAACTAAAATGTATCATCCTATTTTTCCATGGTAATAAGCACTGAGAACTGGTCAGTGTTTCTGCATAAGATCCCTTAACTTTCACCCTGTGCTACAAGGTACGTTCCTCTGCCCTCAGTGCCTCTGGTGTTCTTTGCATGCCCTGCCAGCCTCTGGTGCCGCTCCACTATGTCCTGCCAGCTGTTGCTCCTGATGTCCCCAAGCTATTATTCTCCCAGGGACCAGTGTACCAAGGGACACTATATTCCCTCTCCAGATGCCACCATTCTCCATCATCTCTCACAGACACTGCCATTCAGCTGCCCCTGTGCCAAACGCACGTTGGGAAGGAATCTCTACTTTTTTTTAAGCGATGTTTTTCTTTAAAGATTCCAAAAGTTGTCTTCCTTGCACCCCATTATTTTACAAATTCTAGCTATACATGTATTGTATTTTTTTATGAATAACATCTCTTCTCTATTGAACTTCAATTTGCAGACTCAACTCAATTTCGTGTACAGCACAGTGTTCTGAATTGTCCCCATCCTTCAATTTCAATCACCTGCTCACACACTATCCATACTCTCAATAATAAAACCTTCTTCCTGTCCCTTTCCTGATTGAATCCTTAATTCCTTATGCAAATAAACATGTGGAAGGTCATTGGAATTCTAGTGATGAACATGGCTTACACACAACCCCAACTCTGTTGTATCTCATATGTCATAGCCCAATAAATCAGTATTAGTGGTCCTGCCTCATCATAAGAATGCTGCTTTTTTTGTTTGTTTGTTTATTTTGTAGGGTTTTGTTTTGTTATTGTTGATTGTTTTGGGTGATTTTCCATTAAATTCTATATATAAGGTGATGAGGGAATGGGGAGAGGGGAGGAGGGAAAGAGATGGGGGTGAGGGTGTATGGAACACCTCTTGGGGTTGGGACACAATTATAAGAGGGAATTTACCAAACAAATGCAATCAGTGTAACCTAATTCCTTGTACCCTCCGTGAATCTCAAACAAACAAAAAAAAATGTACTTATTTCATCATTTCAAAGGGCCCCTTGTAGCAGTGATCCCAATGGTACTTTCTGCAAAAATAATATAAATGTCGTATACCTCTGCAGTTCTCAACAGCTGCAACTTGCATGTAACCTTTGACCACTTAATACAGGTGCATTATTACTGAGGAACTCATGTTTTAATTCTGTTTAATTATAGCTACATTAAGTAACTTAAATAACTACATGTGGGTAGTGGCTACCACATCGGACAATACAGCTGAAGAAATGATTAAGAGCAGAAAATTCTCCTTTTCAATTCCATTAGAAGTGGTTTATAAATTTTAACACTGCATATACCTTTTGAAGCAATGATGAAGAATAAAGCAAACAAACTGCAATTCGTCTAAGACCCTAACAATAAATTACAAAGAAAACCGGGAAAGAAAAGATATAGGAAAGAATACGATTTCCAAAACGATTGTCAACAACCCGTAATTCAAACCATGCATCATCAATAAAATTAAAGAAGTGACAATTTGGGGTTAATGTCACTGTGCAAGGCATAAAACAATTAAGAGAGACTATTTTAAGAGGTAAAATAATTTGGTCTGGAAGTGTAATGGGTAGAAGTAATTGCCTTGGCTGGCAGGCATCTATCTAATTTCCTGATTTTAATGCCTTAAATATAAGGCACGCAAGCACTAAAGCCAATTTAAATAAACTCCGATTTTTTTTTCTTCCTTTGGGTATCAAGCATATTTAGGATGTAGAGATAGAAAAGAAAACTGTAAACAAAGGTAACAGGAACCAGCATGTAACATGAAGAGAAAGTTGAAGTAGTATAATTAGAAAGTATATAAACTTATACAGGGAGCAATTGTTTACCCACATCCACAGAATTTTCATTTATTCCCTCAATAAATCTAATTTCTTAGAATTATTCTAAATTCAAAGCTCCTGGCTGTACCACTTTGATATCTTGAGTGAGAGCACTACCACCAGTTTAAACAATATAATCTGGGTCTCTTAAGGAAGCCTAAGACCCTGGCTTTGTTTCTGATAACTAAAGAAGAGCTATGCTAATTTTTCTCTTTTTGTAAATCCTGTCATTGCCACCATAATAGCTTGGGGATGCTATGAGAATAAATGCTTTTGTGCCTAAAATAATTTACATCCTTACTAATTTCTATCTGGCAGGGAATTACAGATGTGGTACATTGTAAAGTGTTTTATGGGCAAAGGGTTAGCTGTGAGAATGAAGAATGGGCCAGATCAACCAAGGCAGGTGGCTTTGTTTGCCTTACATCTTCCCTGTTGATGCTGTTGCATTCCTTTTGAATCCCAAGGAAAGTGAGAAGGTGTAAAGGTTGGGAAAAAGTTCTAACTACAGCCCATTTACTGTTCTTCAGAAGGTCATCAACAAGTAAGATCTTGGTTCTTGGGACTCAAAATTAGAAGAAAACAAATTATTCTAATTCTCAAAGAATAATGATAACCAATCCTTGATTATTTTGGAGCTAGACAGTCTGCTTAACATATATATCTTTAAATATCATAATTTATTTTTAAAGGAATGAAAATTTAAGACAAGAGTTACATGATACATAAAATATTAGGCATCATGGTATAGTGAACATGGTTGTTTCAGAGTCAAGTAGACATGGGTTTTGATACCAGCTCTATCATTATTTGTTGTAAATCCTTGAGAAACTATTCAAATCTCAGTTTACACTTCTGCAAAACAAGGCAAATGCTTCTCTTAAAGCCTTATATTGGATATCAAAAGATAAAATATCCCAAAGCACACTGCTGGCCTGTAATAGGCGCTGAACCAAGGTTAGTTTCTTTCCCCCCCTCCCTATTGTTTGTCCACCAGGCATAAACCCTAAGGAGATCACGTTGTTTGAGACAAATGTATAATGTGTTTTCCTAGTCAGAGCTGTTGCCCTAAAGTCCTGCCCTGCTGAATCAAGCCACAACAACTTGAAAGAAAGCTGATGGACTCATTTATCAATTTCTCCTTAAGCTAGGAAGCTGGGACCAGTCCTGAGCAGCCAGCCCTTGCTAGCTTTCTCCTGGCTCCTTCCACTTAGTGGAGCCAAGAATGAAAAGCAAAGCATCATCCTGACAGCCCCAGAAGGCAGTTACTCAAGTCTCTCCAAAGACTTAGGTACTCAAAGACCACCTCTTCAAGTTTTTATCTATACTCCCAGTGCTCCCCACAAAGTGTTCCAATTCTGTTCCTAGAGTGGGAACCACCTGTGCCTCCCCAATGAAAAATATACATACCCCACTGTCTGTCGAAGGCTGCGTGTCATGGCACCCCCTGGTTTTCTGGTGTCTGCCCCTCTGCTTTCTGTCCAATTGCACAATACCTTCATAATCCTGGTGATGACTCTGTTTACATCATCACCTGATGTAAGTGATTTCTAGACACTTGGATGGGTGCTGTGATTTAGACATATCCGATCCCTAACACATAAAGTATTAGTTTCATGTCCATTTTACATGGTAGTAAAACTGAACTTTGAAGTTTAGTTTGCACTTTCTATGGTCAGTGAACGATACAGGCACAGCTCAAATCTCAATCTAAAGTCCTCCATGTCCTTATTACAAAAGTCTCTTCCACCATAATTTTGGCTTCTGAACATCAATTTTCCTAATCATTTGGAGTTGTAGTTAACAGTGAAGAAAGTATGGGCATGCTCAGAAAAGGTTAGAAAACATTATGTGGCAGTGGACAGAATTGGAAAGTAGAAATAATTTGAAACTTTGTCACAGTCAATGCAATCTTTTTATTTCTGAGACACCCTACTGTCATCTAAAAGTGTAGCTGATAACCTCTGTCCTACTTATCGCAGAAGTTAGTCAGAAGGATCTAATAAGACATTTTAAATAAAACTCTCTAAAAAAAACTATACAGTTTTACACAATCTGATGTCATTATTAAAGTTAGATATAAAATTAAGTTTTAATATTCCCCAAAGGCAAGACCATCTACCATAATCTAAAGATCATATTGAATGGAAATACATTTGTTTTATTTTCATTCATAAAGAATCTATTTTGACCATGAAGCTAGAGCTCATTATAAAAAGATCATGGTCTTGGTAGTTTGTTAGACTTAGATTTGTATACCCGCTCCAATAGCTACTTATACTTCACTATTGGCATTATTTATATCTTCTGTGTCTTATTTTCTTGGTGTTTATAATAAACTAACCTTATCCCTCTTTCATAGAATTTCCTGAGAGAATTAATGAAATAGCCTGGCAAAATCCCTAACCCTGTGCCCTCTGCACAGAAAGGATCAATTGCTATTGTGCATCATCTAGGTAAGCAGAGAAAACTGTATGCTGACCAGGAGGACAACTTCTTTGGCATTATAAAGCCCTTCCACTCTTTGAACACACAATTTAAGAAATTGTGTGGAAATACATGGAAGGCCAGTTGTACTAGAGAACAGCTGAATATTTTATTAAAATTATAGATGCCCAGGCCCTGGCTTGGCACCTGTGGCTCAATGGGCTAAGGCGCCAGCCACGTATACCTGAACTGGCGAGTTCGAATCCAGCCCAGGCCTGCCAAACAATAATGACAGCTGCAACCAAAAAATGGCCGGGCGTTGTTGTGGGCGCCTGTAGTCCCAGCTACTTGGGAGGCGGAGGCAAGAGACTCGCTTGAGCCCAGGAATTGGAGGTTGCTGTGAGCTGTAATGCCACGGCACTCTATCCAGGGCGACAGCTTGAGGCTCTGTCTCAAAAAGAAATAGATGCCCAGGCCCCATGTGGAAATTCTGATACTCTAAATCAGGAGCAAGGCTCAGGAATGTGTATTTTAAACAGGCATCCAGGGCAGTTCTTACAGGAAAGCAACTAGAGAAGTATGTTCTTCAATGATAAGGCTGATATTCCATTGACTGTGATGTTCATGGTTCTTATTATGGTTTATGTGGATCACATGTTAAGGAATATCAGACCAGAATGTCATGCCATAACTTATAAATCACTGGAAGAATATTATGAATCTGTCATGCAAATACTAAGTTTTGAGTCTTAATGGGAGTCAACATAAAACTTACTTTGACCTTGTGGTTTCTTGAACCAAGCCAATTTTCTGAATAATCCTCCTTTGATTTCTCTGTTCCCATTAGAAAAACAAAATCCCTTGAACAGATTTTTCTTACTCCTCACTTTTACATGCACGATGACTTATCAGGGACAGTATAGGTTACTATGGAAACCATGACTCTTTTTTTTAGTTGATTGACAGTTTAGCGCCTTTGCTTTTGTGAGTTATAGCAGTGAAAAATGGTGTAAAACAATAATAACTTTTCCAAGTCTTGAAATTAAGGAGATGAAGGCAAGGAAAGATTCACTTCAATTTCTCCTTCCTTCCTTTCTTTCTCTTACTTGCTCACCTTGGCTTCACTTTTTCTTGGCAAAATAATGGGATTTAATCAAAGATATGAGTTTGCATCCCTTTTGTTTAACTGTTTTCCATGGTGAGCTCCTGACAACTTAATATCCTTGAGGATCTAAAAAAATAATATGCTATCAGCATTTTCTCAATATAATCTTATGTTAAAGCCAAAATCATGTGACTCAACAGAAAAATTAACCTTGCCTCATGATCAGGAAGTAGATGGGATGACAAAGGTGGGTGCAAAATAGTTTACTGGGGCTCCTGTAACAAATTAATACAAACTAGTGGCTTAAAACAACATAAATGTATTCTCTTGTGTCTCTGGAAGCCAGACATCTAAAATCTACATGTCAATAAGGCTTGTCTTCTGGAGACTCTGAGGGAGAATCCATTACATGCCTCTCAGCTAGTTTCTGGTGGCCACTATCAATCTTTGCTGTTACTTGGCTTGTAGACACAGTCTCTGATTCAGTTGTCATATCAACTGATTATTTTCTTTCTTGATCCTCCCTTATAAGAATACTTGTTCTTGGAGTTAAAACCTGTACTAACCAAATAAAATCCCATCTAGAGATTCTTACCCTAATTACATCCACAAAGAGTCTATCAAATAAGGCCATGTTCATCAGTCTCAGGTGGGCATATCTTTTTATGGTCTAACCTAGAATTCATCTGGCATTTCCTAAGATGCATGGCTTAGGAGGACATATGACATTGATGGGTGTGGACAGGTAGAAGGGTTGGTAGAAAAAAATAAATTGGTGGTAGGACAAAGCAGGAACTGAGAAACCAAGGAAGAAGAGGCACAAGGAGTATCTGAATTATAAATGGGAGGTCTAGAAAACTTCTTGACTTAATCCTTCACTTAATCCTCACATATCTTTGTACAACAGGCTAAATCTATTCCTGATCCTTAGAATTTGCCATCTATAAACTCCTTCATTAAGACTTTCCTTTGTCACATCTGTAATTCTGGCACTCTGGGAAGCCAAGGAAGGATTCTTGTACTCAAGAGTTAGAGACCAGCCTGAGTAAAGCAATACATCACCATCTCTACTAAAACAGAAACATTACGTGGGTGATGTGGTAGGTGCCTATAGTCCTTCAGGAGGCTGAGGCAGGAGGAACCCTTGACCCTAGGAGTTTGGGGTTGCTGTGAGCTAGGCTGAGGCCACAGTACTCTAGCCTTGGTTACAGAGCAAGAATGCCTCAACAAAGCAAACAAACCAAAAAATACTTTCCTTTGTCTCACTTATCATTGAGATATAAAGCCACTTTTTAAAAAAGGGAATTAGAAGTAAATAAATAAAAGCTCTTTTTCATTCTTTTAGGAATCTAGCTAACTAGCTAACATAATCATCTCAAGATGTATGTCTGGGTTGCCAATATTAAGTTTCAGATCATATATATATATAGATATAGATATAGCTTAAAAAGTAAGGCAAATGGGAGCATGGGACAAAAATGCAAAAATACCACAGAACTTGCCAGGAAAGCTAGACACTCTACCTGAATCTGGTGAGTTGGATGTGCCTGCTATTTTAAATCTTTCTAACCCCTTAAATATAAAATGAAAAACAAACTAACTAGATTTATTGTTTAAGAAGTAACCCTCTTTCAATAGTACAGAAAACAATAGCAAATAATATGATACACATTCATGGAAAAATAACTATTCATAGTTATTTCATGATTTCATGATTTATCAGAAACAATTCATGTGTTTTTTTCTCTATTAATTCATTTAAACCTTACCAAAATTCCATGTAACAAATTTGAAAACTGAAATACAATTACAATAGGGGAGTAACACTGCTGGTAAATATAGATTGGGATTTGAATCTCAAAATTTGACTTTAAAGGCTTTGAAATTAATCTGCTTTCTCAAGTTCTTTACATGCTTTATTATATTTTCTTCAGATATTTTTGTCTGTAAAAGAAATTTGAAGTTTCTATTTTCATCCCTCAGAAGAAAGTAACACCTTGTATGTGGTACACCTACTATCAGTGTTTTTATATATTTTGTGCAGATAATCTAAAAATAAATACAATATCTTTTATTTTGTTTCTTTAAATTTATGTAGTATATAGTTTTGAAGATAATTCCACTAACATCATCGTTTTGTAGATTCAGCCTTGTTAAAACATAGAGAAGTAATACATTTGATCTAAATGCTATGTGTTCAATATAATCTATCAAAATCTATTCATTATTCCTTTAGTAATAGACAACTGGGATTTCTTACACAGATCACTAAAAAATTTTGAGACACTGGAACATATTCTTCTTAGCAAAGTATCTCAAGAATGGAAGAAAAAATATCCAATGTACTCTGCCTTAATATGAAGCTAATTTATAGCTTTCATATGAAGGCTAAAACCCAACTATAACACAAGAATATGGGGGAGAGGCCAAGGGAGGGGAGGGGAGAGGGGAGGATGGGTGGAGGAAGGGCAATTGGTGGGATCACACCTATGGTGCATCTTAGAAGGGTACAGGTGAAACTTACTAAATGTAGAATACCAATGTCTACATATAGTGATTATGAAAATGCCATGAAGGCTATGTTAAACAGTTTGATGAAAATATTTCAGATTGTATAT
>CAUYON010126436.1:0-16660 GCA_963573935.1 Arctocebus calabarensis | reverse complement strand
ACACAGTACCCCACCTCCACCAAGTAGAAAGGAAAGACAAAAATGCAATAAATCAAACCAAAACAAGCAAACCGAAAACTTTATGGGATAAAATTGGGGGAAAATCCAAATAATAGGAGTAGAAACACTAGGAAAAATGAAAAATTATATTTAAACTAGAAAAATGAAGAAATAAAAGAAAGAAAAAAAAAGAAAAATTTATAGGGAAAATGTTGAAATTAAAAACAAAAAACAAAACAGTATATATATCTTGCTGAATATTATCTGGGCAACAGGTGATCTAGGGTATGATCTGTTAATCACAATGCTGATAGGGCTGTACTAGGTGGAGACTGGAGGCCTCTAATGATTTCTCAATCCTTGCAGGGTAGAGAGCTTCAATCTCTCCTCAGCCCGCTTAAATTGCTAACCAGGGCCAAGCAGAAGCTTTCCCAGGAAAGCACTTGTCGCTGGGATCACTCCTTAAGTGGCCGTCCTCTTACCTAGTGTGCCAAAACCAATCTCACTCTATCCCCCTGAGGGCTAAGGCTGCAAGGCGTCTCAGTCCCTGCTTTTAGGTTGCTCAGTCACTAGATTACTTGCTCCTGCCCGATGTTTGTTCTGCAACCCTGAGGGTGGAGCTTGCCAGGGCAGTTCTTCCATGATGGCGCTACACAGACCATAGCCAAACACTGTTAGCTTCATCTGGCTCAGCGGCTCAGTCTGGGGCCCTAGACAGCACTTAAAGTCCTCTGCGCTCTTCCCAATTTCTCCCAAGGTAGTTCAACTGAGTGCCAAGTCCAAAAAAACCCAAACAGCTCATAGGTAAGGCCTTTCCAGTTTGCAGTCTCACTGCTGCTATACTTACAGCTGCTGGCAGGATTAGCCCGAATGAGCACACACAACCACTTGCCAGTTCTCCACTGCTTTTGCCTTCCTCATGGGGTCCAGAAGTCTCATGCTGACTCCCTGTGTCCCCAAAGGGGTGTTTCTAGGCAGATCCCGTCAGCCAGAGATGCCTGAATTCATCTCTCCCCCGAAACTATTGTCATGTCTCATTTTTCAATTTTATTTATATTATTTCTTTTTGAGACAGAGTGTCACTATGTCATCTTCAGTAGAGTGCTGTGGCATCACAGCTCACAGCAATGTCACTCTTGGGCTTAAGTGATTGTCTTGCTTCAGCCTCCCAACTAACTAGAACTACAGGTGCCCACCACAACGCCTGGATATTTTTTGTTGCAGTTATCATTGTTGTTTAGCTGGCCTGGGCCAAATTCCAACCTGCCAGCCTCGATGTATATGGCTGGTGCCATATCCACTGTGCTATGGGTGCCAAGCCTACTATCAAGTTTTAAATGAGTTTGCAAAAACAATTCCCTGATCTTAGCACTTAAAATTTGACCAAATGACTTGACTTCGCATATATCCTTCCCAGACCCATTAGAACTACTGCTGCTTCTCCTTTAGAGTTTTTCTTTGCCCTTTGGAACACAGATAGAGGGGAAGGGATATATTATAGAAATAGTGTTCATCAAGATAGCTGAAGCTAGATAGCAGGAGAAAGACTCATTTTACTGTGGTGATTAAAGCAAGAATGGAAGAGTAAAGAGAAGGTATACTTTTTTAGGAAGTCTTGGCAAGCATCTAGTTTTAGAAGAGAAGGACATAACTACCTCTGCTGAAGTGATTTGAAGTCCATCCTTCCACAGTCTTGTTTAACTGAGCCATTTTTCAATAAATGGACTAAATTGTCCCTTGGAACTCTTTCAGTAGGTGGTGCTCTTGTGCCATAGCATAACCTGGTCTTTAGAGAGATTCTGAGCATAGTGATTAGTTTGAGGTCCCCACTGGTCTCCTTGAGTGACTGTTAGGCACACCACATGGAGAGCATCACATGGCCAGTTTTGCTGAGAGGTTTTTCTGTTTGTTTGGAAATGAGGTGGTGAATTGAGGTCTTTACCTTTTCTAGCTTGTCTGAGCTCTCCTTTCCGGGGACTCTAGTCTTTATTTGAACAATTGTAAACTTTTAAAAAACTGTAATTTGTGCTTGATTCCCCAAATCAAGTTCCTTTCCACGTAACTCAGGCTATTGATATGTTGTTATTTATGTTTTTCTTCCTTTTTGCTTCAGAGAAGATGCAAGAGAAAGAAATGTGAAGTTGAGAAATTTGTTAAGTGATGAAGGAATATAGATGAAAAACATCAATTTCAAATAGCAGCTAGTAATAACCATAGGTGACAACAAACCCTTTTGTCATCAGCCTATTGCTTTATTTCCTTTGCTATGTAACAAGTTCCTTGGTTCAAAGTTGGTTGTGATATCATTATGGTGAATAAAGAATCTAGCAGAGCAGAAGTGTAGTGTGGGAAAGAAAGATAAATCTAAAGTATATATTCCAGAGAGCTCGTATCTGTGGTCAGAAACATTCCAGGGTCTGCTTTTTCTGCAAGTTTCGGTGGGGGTTGTCTAAAGGGAAAGAGTATCGCTTCACCTTATATTCACCAGCTGTTAAGGGAGTGGCAGAATACTTGTGGGGGTTTCTGAGGCAGACTGAATGGTACTGATCTGACCCTTTAAATCACCTGTCGTCTCCAGAGGCCGCTGGCCAGGTCTGTGTGAGCTCAGCTGCTCTGGGCTGCAGTGCTAGCAGCTGGACTTGCAAGCCTCTGGCCAGCAGATCCAGGGGGTGCTCAGCATGTTTTGGCAAGTTGGGGTGCTTCCTGGTAGCTTTTCAGAGTTTGTTTTTATAATTAGTGTTTTAGTTTGTGTGATTTTGTTTATGATCTTTCTGGGTATTTAGAATATACTTTTAATCTGAAGACTCATGTATATCTTGATATTCTTAGTTTTTATCTTTTAAGTATGTATTGCTGCTTTTCTACCCTTTCCTATGCTGTGACATCCCTGATGCTTGAAGAGCTGTCCTTCGTGTTTCTTAATTGCTCTTTCTTATTTTTTCTTTTCTAGGCTGCATTTTGAGAGAATTCCTTAGTATTATCTTTCAGTTTACCAATATTTTAAAAATTCTGTTCAGTGTAAAGTTCCCATGTACTGAGTTTTTAAGTTTTAATAACTGTATTGTTCATTTACGTATTTTCCAGTTCATTTTAAGCCATTCATTTTAATCCTGCCTTTTTTGTTTTGTATTTTTTTAATTTTTTTTTTTTTAAGGCAAGCATGAAACAGAGTTTATGAGGAACAGAAGGACAGGTTTACAGAGCAAGAACAAGATATGTTTGCTGTAGACAGTGAATGGGCCCCCATTCTCCTTATAAGAAAAGGCCATTTTTAATTAGCTTTTTTTTAGTACCTTAAAAATACTTATTTTGTTGAGTTTTTTAGCATTTTTTTATTTTTGATTTTTTAAATTAATTTTTTAGCATTTTAATTATACTATTTTGTTGGGGTTTTTTGGCATCTAAAATACATTTATTTTGTTGGGATTTTTTTTACGCATCTTCAATATTGAGTAGTTTGTTTTGTAGTACTGATTAATTTCATCTGAAGTGACTGAGATCTAATGACAAATTTTGTTAGTTGTCTTTATCAGCATTAGATTTCCTCTTATACTTTAGAACTTTGATTGAATAGCATGTTTTGAATGAGTTACTTTGTTTTTATTCATTCACTCTTTTTTTTTTGAGACAGTTTTACCATGTCGCTGTCGGCAGAGTGCTGTGGCATCACAGCTCACAGCAACCTCCAATTCCTGGGCTCAAGTGATTCTCTTGCCTCAGCCTCCCAAGCAGCTGGGACCACAGGCGCCCACCACAGCACCCAGCCATTTTTTTGTTATTGTTGTCATTGTTTAGCAAGCCCTGGCCAGGCTCGAACCCACCAGCCCTGGTGCATGTGGCTGGTGCCCTAACCACTGAGCTATGGCAACCAAGCCCATTCATGCACTTTAAATTCTCTCTCTTGTTCACTCTTCCTTGTGTAGCAGCATTCTAGTTGTCTTTGTCTGGTTTCCAGGAGTTTCAGTCCTAAACCAGGTTTGAGAGTGGTGGTTTAGTTACTTGGACAGTTACAGGCTGCTTCACCGAACAACTCATCCTGGCTAGTGTCTCCCCCCCATCCTCCTTGGACCACTGCTCCACTGGAGATAAGGAGGCTGCTAGTCTTCTTTCAGACAATGGAAATGGGGCAGAGCTCCAGTTATTATCTTCCATCTTGTCTTCACAAAGGGATGTTTGTGTCTGACTCTGTCCTTTGTGGCTATTTTAGCCCCCAATACCTTTTAATACCCAAACTTTCAGGGATGGTCTCTCTTTTGGGGTCCTGAGCATAGGAGGCTCAAGACTTTACCCTCAGAGACTAAGTTCTTTGAAATTTCACAGAAATATCTTTTCTTTTTTTTTTTTAGCTTGCTGCATCTTTTTTGCTTTTCCTTTTATATTTTCCCTCATTGTTGTGTATTTAGAGTAGAGAGAATCCATCAAAAAGTGAATTTACTGTGTCATCTTAACTGGAAGTCATGTGGGCTGAAAGTTTAAAAGAAATAAAGTTAAATATTTGGTTGTACATAGTACTAACAGTAACCACAAGGAACGCTTTTCTGTGTGAGTTCCGTGACCCATAACATACAGTTATTTAAACTCCTCCTCCTGAGGCTTGTATGCCCCAGAAGATGAGTTGGATTAAGCAGGTGGGATTTATTAGGAGACTATGATTTTCTACAAAGATTATACCTTCTATTTTTTATTTCAAGGGTAATTTAAAAAAATTCATATGTTTTCAAACACCTAAATGCTTGCATTTCTAACCAAGTAGTATCTTAAAATTTGTGTCTGCAGTTATGTTTGTATTGGTGCCAAGTAGGACTACTTTAAATAGAGGGAGATATTACAAAAGAGCAGAAGTGAAAATGCCAGGATCTAAGTAAGAGATTGTCATTTCATGGTAGTTGAAAAGAGAAAGAGATGGGTGAATGAAGCTATTCTTTCTCAGCATATGGCAATATCAGCAAACTCAACAGAACCTGCCTATAGCAGTCAGTACCAACATCACCTGGTTAGTCCAAAGTGACTGTATCATTGATCACATTGAATTAATTTTGTCAAAGTTGAAATTTTATTCATTTTGAAGATTTATTGGTATTTAATTTTTTGTTTGCAGCTGTATGAGTTGCAAGCATAAGGGCTTCTGCTAATAATACAAATGATTTTAGACAATACTAAGAGCTCTCAATAGCTGTTAAGTTTGTGAAATACAGATCAAATGGTAGCTTAGCTCTTCTTATGCATTTTAATAACATTTAAGTTTGATTTTGGTTTTTGCCCAGCTTGCTCCTCTTACTTTGTGACCTTGCTTAGCCCAGGCGTCGTTTCTTCCTAGGGAGCATCTGACACCTCTATGCTGGGTTAGGGCCCTTTTTAGATGCTTCCTGAACCACCCTGTGTTTCCTTCTCTCTCAACCTTTCCCCCAAAGTATTAAGTTTTATCTGTTTATGGTCTTGATTTCCTCATTAGCCATAGGTTGCTTAAAAGCAGAAATGCTGTCATCTTTTTATTTGCAATGATTTACAGAGTTCCAGTCATAAAATAGGCTCTTAATAAACGTGTGGGCTTCTTTGTTTTTGTTTATTTAGTAATAACTAGTGGAATTTAGTAATGCTAGTGAAACCAAGGGTAGAAAGATGAAAATAACTTGGAACCAAGTTTCCAGTGGCAAAAGCAAGACGTTTCTTATATTTTAATAACTAATGCACTCCTCAGCTCATTTTTTTCTAACTGGTCTAACCAAAAGCCAGTAGTCTTACTGTTGAGTAAATGAAGTGGGAACAAGAACACAGGGAAAGTAAGTAATCACTATTTGTAACAGAATGTATGAGGAAAACTGGTATTTTTCGAATCCAAATGATGGCTCTTTGGTGTTCTGGATTTTTTTGTCTTAGCAGCCCTGAAGGCAGTGCTGTGGTGAGAGGATGCTTCTAATTCGAAGCCAGGTCCGGAGAGAAGATCTACTCCCGCATCTGCAAGGGACATGGGTGGGAGGATTGAGCCTAGAAAATCCCCAGAGTTACCTGCTAGATTCAATTTCCTGAATTCTCTGCACAGTCATCTGAAGAGTGATGATTATGCACCTGGATTCCAGTTTTCTCCTTCAATTCCTTAGTCCCAGATTTTGTTTACGATTGAGGTTTGTTTGAAATTACCTGCAAATTTTGGATCTGTGTTTTAGATTAGACTATCTCAGAGGTGAAATACTGCTGACTCAACAGAGAAAAAGCTCCTAGTGGAACTTTTCTTAAAACCTTGTTGTTTTTATAGGGGAAAAATAAAATTTTCTCTATTAGAAGCACTTGATGAGAACAAGAATATTTTATAGTGACTTTTTAAAAAAGCTAGCTACACAGGGGTGAATTGGCCAATCATATTTAATATAATGAAGCAAAGGAATGTTACCTTTTAGTAAATTAAAAATACTGGTATTAAGCTTTCAATCAAATAGGAAGACTGTTGTCAAGGGTAAGCAGAATTGAACATAATGTCTTAATTTTATATTTGATTACATTTTAGAAGGTTTAAAATTCTTTCTGACGAGGCCATTGTGCCCCTACTTGGTGACATTTAGAGGCTGGGTATTTGATTTGTCTCTTTTTCTTCTTTCATAAATAGTATGTTCTGTAGCATTCTGTTTATAAATCTCGTTTAGTGTTTATTTCATGAGAAAAGAGATTTGTGCTCAAAGAAAAGGGGGAAAAATAGTGCTCATATCAGGTTGCCACTTTGAGAAGGCGATGGTCCATCTTTGGCATGTATAGATTGACCGCTCATCTCTGGCTTGAACATGTTTCAGACTGAAGTCAAGCAATTTCCATCTCTCTCGGCTGCCTGATAAGTGTGTGGGTTATAATGGGCTTTGTTTTAAATGTGGACAATCTCAGGGCTACAGAGACTTCTATCAATGTGAAATCAGTCCAAATTTTATCTTTCTCCTCTACAGTGATCTCGATAGGTTTGTATACTTACTTATTTTCATGCATTTGTTCAATACATATTTATCAAGCTCCTACTATGTGCATCTGAGCTGTTCAAAATTTCCTCAGCAAACTAGATTCTGAGGAGATGTGTCAGGTAGAATGTGATTTGTAGAAACTCAACAGATGTGATTTAGGCAAAAAGGGAAATTTTACAGTTGGCTCATTTATTACCTCCTCTATACTAGTGAGGATGCAGGCATATCATTCTACTCTGCCATTTGTAGGGTGTTGACTAGACCCACAGCTTCCCTATTCTTGGGTCCCAAGGTAACTTCTACCCCTTCTAGGTGTCACATGAAGATTACAGAGTCTGACATGGAAAAAGTGGATTTATTAAAAATTGAGGAAAACTTACTCAGAAACCTTTCAGTGAAAGCTCAGTTTTTATGGTCTAGAGTTCCATAACATGCCTACTCCTACAGTGATAGGAGGGCAAATGCAAATACCATCCATTCCCCAAATCTGGCTCTTGGACCTTATGTTCCTGAAATCCTTTTAGGAGATTTCACAAGGACAAAGCTGAGCTTTCACTGAATGGTTTCTGAGTAAGTTTTCCTCAATTTTTAATAAATTCACTTTTTCCATGTCAGACTCTGTAATCTTCATGTGACACCTAGAAGGGGTAGAAGTTACCTTGGGACCCAAGAATAGGGAAGCTGTGGGTCTAGTCAACACCCTACAAGACATGTTCATGATAATGCTAAGACATTATTTGCCTTTTCTACTCTCTCGCTAGTATACAGTGGAGTTGTCAAGAGTTTACATGATGTATGATGATGTCATTACTTTGACAGCTTATGTTTTGTGTTTTTAAATTTTTCTCAAGTTTTAATTTCTAAGGTGGCAAATATTGATAACTCACTTAAACTAAAGCTCTTTGAGGTCCTCAGTAATGTTTAAGAGTGAAAAGGGGTTCTGAGAACAAAACATTTGAAATTCACTGGTCTTTATGAGTCAAGACTCACCCCTGGCATTAGGGGAGAGCCTTGCCTCCCCTAAGACATGTGATTATAACATTCCTGGACAAAATGGATTATTCTCTTTTTTTTTTTTTTTTTTCCTTTTTTTTAGACAGAGACTCAAGCTGTCACTCTGGAGAGTGCCGTGGCATCACAGCTCACAGTAACCTCCAATTCCTGGGCTCAAGCAAGTCTCCTGCCTCTGCCTCCCGAGTACCTGGGAATACAGGCGCTCACTATAATGCCTGGCCATTTTTTGGTTGCAGCCGTCATTGTTTGGTGGGCCTGGGCTGGATTTGAACCCGCCGGCTCAGGTGTATGTGGCTGACGCCTTAGCCCGTTGAACCACAGGTGCCGAGCCAATGGATTATTCTCTTAAAGAAACAGTGGAGGGCTAAGGGCCATTGGATAGGCAACCAGCAGTGTGTGTAGCACTATCCTGAGGAAAGGGCCAATGAGGAGAGAGCACAGCAGGGATGCAGGATGTGCACCAGGCCTCACCTCTGTTTGGCAGAGCCACTCCTCGTCTGTTTGTGGTTTTTTTATTGTGGTAAAATAAATTAATAAATAAAATAAAATTTAACCATCTGAATCATTTTTTTAAAATTTCAGATTAATGTGAAAGTACAATCAGATTACAATGTTTGCATTTGTTAGGAAGAGTCCCTGTTATAGTTGTTGCTTGCACCCAGAAGATCTTAATCATTTTTAAGTATAGATTCAGTGGCATCGAATATATTAACATTGTTGTATAACTAGCAACACCAACCATTTCTAAAACTTCTAAGTCATCTCAAATTATAACTCTGTACCCCTTAAGTAATAACTCTTCATTCCTGTCCCCTCCGCTGAATGAATTTGACTATTTTATGTACTTCATATACATGGGATCATACAATGTTTGTCCTTCAGTGTCTGGCTGATTTCACTTAGCATAATGTTTTCAAGGTTTGTTTATTTATGTATCAGAATTACGCTCCTTTGTAAGGCTGAATGGTGTTCTGATGTATGTTTATACCATGCTTTTATATCTGTTTCTTCATTGATGGACATTTGGGGTTGTTCTTACCTTTTCACTGTTGTGAATAATGCTGCTATGAAATGAGCATACACATATCTCTGTGAGACCCTACTTTTAATTTTTGGGGGTATACACCTAGAAGTAGCATTGCTGGATCATATGGCAATTCAATGTTCAGTTTTTTTAGGAACTGCCACACTGTTTTCCTTAGCACCTGCACCATTTCACATTCCCACCAACAGTGCACAGACAGGGCTTCCAGTTTCTCCACATCCTCATCAGTGCTTGTTTCATATATGTGTGTGTGTGTGTGTATTTAATATAATAGCCATCCTAAATGAAGGGAAATGGTTTTGTATTTGTTTTTCATGAATCAGGACACTTTGCCCCAGCCTATTACCCACTTGATTCTTCCCTGTTTATCTTTCTTCAGATACTCAAGCATTTTGGGGCTTTTATTTCCTTCTTCTACTCTCATTGTTGTGCTTCATGAACTTCATATTCCTTGTGAAGTACATTTTCCTTGAAATTTTCAAATATATCCCCCTCCTAAAGGACAAATTTACCAAAATGAGGAACCTTTTAGCCCGAATTATTGCCTTTGTTGGCTGCTGTACTTTGAATCTGAGCTCTGTTATCTCAGGGATTCAGACTATGAGCCCTTGTGGACAATGGTATGTCTTTGTACCATGGTGATTTAACTTCATAAAGTAGTGCTTAGCAGGCAACAGAGTAACTTCTGAGCAAGTGGAAAGTGTGGGAAGAAGGGCAAATGCAGTTAACCTTAAGCTGACACCATTTGAAGCAGTCCCTTTTCAGTATCTCAGATATTTGCTTAGCCCATGGCTGCTTTCCCTTGCTCCTTTCTCCTCTGCTGTCTGCCTTAATCTCTTCCTGCTTCTAGGATCCCCTCTGACCTGGCAGGAAACAGGGTCGTGAACAAGCTCGTGGGGATCCTTTACTGGCCACTGATTTCTTTTCTTGCATCTGGGTCCTTCTGCTTATAGGACTTTCTTAGTTTCCACTGTGTAGGAATTTCTGGAGGTTATTTTATTTTCTCCTGGAAATATTAATATATACTGAGGAACCTAACAACTTCTGTTTTTAGTCTATATATGTGGAGAAGGTGAAATCATGGTTTGTTTTGATTCTTCAGGGATTGGGTAAATGTGCTAAAAGAGAAATTACTCAATAAGTGGAAAATGTAGATTTCCTTCTAACTTTCCATACCACTTGCTTTTGCTACATTAGCATATACAGCATGTATGCAAAATACTTGTTAAAATCCTGAGTTTTAAGAGAATATATGATGAAATATCTTAAATACAAGATGCTAAACAATACAAGGTGGCCATAAAGTTCGTGTGCACTTTATGTTTTTTTTTTTTTTAATTGCACACTATTTAAATTGCACACAAACCTTATGGCCACCCTGTGTTTCTCTAGAAGCTCAAAATTGAAATGAATTTAGGTATAGATACTAAGTAGAAACATAAGAAAGCCATTTGGGGCAAGATAAAGGATTTTGGTATTGACTGAAAAACGTATAGTTAGCTCTCATTTGTCTAATAGGTTTGCAAATTACTTGTGCTGGGAAAATGGGGACTGAAGGAAGACCCCATTCTTGGCAAAGGAAAGTACCCCCAGAAAAAGAGGAAAACTAAAAAGTAAGCTCAGTGAGTCAGGACAAAGAAAAGTCAGCTAGTTTACATTTAAGCTAGCCATTGCTAGCAAGCTTTTTGCCTTTTCTGAAATTCAAGCCTGTTGGGGATATAGCTTACAAACACCCTACTGGGTCTGTGCACACCCTGAGGAGAGTAATGACCATAGAAGAGATTATGGCAAGTCCTAGAAAAGATACATCTTCTAGGGCATTTCCTGCCCATTAAACAGGCAAAGCAGTTACCCATTGTGGGAGATTTGCATTTGCCTGGGGCAGAGAACAAGGTAGTAGCTCAAGCTCTGAGATATGGGCAGAAGAGTTTATATCCCTTATCGCAGAGGAAAACCCTCTGTGGTGGTGATGGGAGGAAAATATCTCCTTCCCACCCATCCCTCAGAGAAGATTAATGGTGGTGGTGTTTTACTTCACAGAGAACTAGTGGAGCTTACCACCTTCCTAGAAATTTGTGTGTGCAACTTCAAGCAGGAGGCTCTCCCAATACAAGGCTCAGATTTCAGATTTTGGAAGACTACCCTTAAGGTTAATAATAATAATAATAGGGGCTGATATGATCAATCGGAGAAACTGCTGACTTCTTTTTTCCCTCCCTCATCTTACGCTCTGGGCAAATAGACTTCAATAAAATCAGTGTGGAGCAAAGGCTCTGGGCCATTGCCAGGATCCCATGACTGGCAATGATTCTGGCAATGGCCCCCTGAGCTCCCACTTTTAATTCTGCTCTCTATCTCTTGACTTTCTTTACCATGACTTCTAACTCTATATTTCTTTAGCCAATGGCTGCTAGTTTCCAGTTTTCAGCAGATGCTGTTCTCGCGGAGGAACCCCGACAACCTGGGATAGGAAAATGAATACATTTGTGAAAAAAGTTGAAATTACCATAAATTTGAAGATCCACCCCCATTTAAAAAGGCATGCAGTTTTTGGAACTGCATGAAAGCTACCTCATGTGTCTACTTGAGCATCACACCACCTCATTCCTCTCTTAGTAGTGAATTGAATGTCTCTTTCTCCTGTGACAGTAACTTTCTAGGGGGAAATTGGCAGTTACACATATAAGGTAAGGGGTCTCGGAAGAAGGCTGTGAATTTTCCCCTTCTCAGAGCTAGAATTGGGAAGATAGAGGCATTAAGGACAGAAAGGAAAAAGGGGAAGCAAGTACCCGGTCTTCTCCCAATTCTAGTAGTTTTAGTATTTTCAAGCAGAGAACTCAGATAAAAAATAGATGATCCATAGTATTTCAGTAATTTAAAACCTTTTATTGTGTTCATCAAGTAATTTATGTCTTGATTGGTGTTTATAAACTATGAGACACCCCCCTCCACCACCACCATTGGTAAATGTGTGTCTGGAAGTTTAAAACATATGTATTTTTTAACTTGTGGAAAGTAACATATTAAAAAGTTTTGTCTTTGTTTCCTGGACAATGCAGGGACCTTACACTTCTTAACTCTATCATTCTTCTGGCTTATATGCCACCTTTCATAGCAGGCATACTGGTGGCCGATTCTTTCAGTTTAGTGTGTCAGGCTTTAGTTTGTTTATTTATTTATTTATTTATACAGAGTCTTAGTTTGTCACCCCAGTAGAGTGCCATGGCGTCATACCTCACAGCAACCGCAGACTCTGGGGCTTAAGAAATTCCCTTGCCTCAGCCTCCCAAGTATCTGAGACTACAGGCACCTGCCACAATGCCCAGCTATTTTTAGAAATGGGGTCTTGCTCTTGCTTAGGCTGTTTTTGAACCCATGAGCTCTGACAATCCACCCACCTTGGCCTCCCAGAGTGCTAAGATTATAGGTGTGTGCCACCGCCCCTGGCCCAGTTCACCTTCATTCTTAGTAAGTATTTTAGCTGGGTGTAGAATTCTAGGTTGGCCTCTTTTTCCTTTCATTGCATTGCAGATAATTTTTGGTCATCTCACAGTATTTCTATATATCTTAGTCATTCTTTAAATTTTTTTCACTGTTTTTACTTTCCATTTTGAATTTTGGCTCATTTCTTTTAATCTCCCAAGTTCACTAATTATAAACTATAAAACACATCTAGTAAGGACTTAACTTTATTTTGTTTTTCAGTTCTAGAAATTCTGTTTGATTCTTTTGCATCCACAGAGTAATTTTTCATAGTTTTCAAGTTCCTTTATGAAATTTTGACTTTCATCTTCATAAGTGACCTTTTTAGTTATTTTATAGTTGTTTGGTCATTGAACTGTCTGGAGTCTTCTCTGTGTTTGTATCTTTGGCTGCTGTCCATTCTTTTGGGGGTGCTTTTCATGTATTCTTTTCTTCCTGTGTGCTTGATTGTTTTCAGTTAAGGGTTTTTATTGTACTTGGGAAATTATTTTTAGAAGTAATTTGAAACATAGGATTTTTGTTTGCATTTTCTAGGCACCTGGCAGCACTAGCAATCTGGCACCACTTTGAGTTTCATAGTGAGGCTGGAGTGCAAATGCAGGGTGGTTTATCCCTACTTCAAGGTACAGATTCATGGGTCACAACCTTAAGTGTGGAGTAGTTTACCAGGACCTCACTATGGCAGGCTGGGTTTACTATTCACCTCTAACTGCAGCAAAGCTGCCAAGGGAGCTTTTTTTGTGCCTTTGTTAAAGGATCACCTTACAAGGCCCTCAGGATGCCTCCCTAGGCCTTTGCAACCCTATGTGCCAGGATCTTTCTCTGATATTCTGCATGATCTTGCTGAGTCTTTGAGGATTTGTAGATTTTTTTTTTGTATTTCATGTAGCCTTCTGGAATAACTTTCAGCCGGAATATTGGTCTCATGTAGTTTATCTGAAGTAGAACTGAAATTGTATGCAATTTTAACTATGTACATTTCTATTAAATATATTCTGTACCATACTTTGCTTTCTTTACCTATCCTGGCTAATCAATAGACCTATGGTAGACTTTCTTCAGCTTTGTTAGAGTAGGTAGAAAAGCTGGATAAAACATCTTTTGAAGACGTTGGAGACTTGCAGAGATAGGACTTGAAGGGTTAGGATCTCAGAGTAAAGGTAAATGCAGAGCACTGAGGAGAAATTCTTTAGAAGGCTTTCTCCCTTAGGACATTTGCCTTTTCTTCTTCTTTCTTCTTTCTTCTTTTCTCCTCCTCCTCCTCCTCCTCCCCCTCCTCCTCCCCCTCCTCCTCCCCCTCCTCTCCTCCTCCCCCCCTCCTCTTCCTCCTCCTCCTCTTCCTCTTCTTCTTCTTCTTGCTTTGGATTCATTGAGGGTGCAAAGAATTAGGTTACACTGATTGCATTTGTTAGGTAACGTCCTTCTTATAATTGTGTCCTGCCTCCAAGAGGTGTGTCATACACTGTGACCCCCCATCTTTCTCTCTTCCCCCCTCTCCTCCACCGACCCTCTCCCTATCTCTCATTCCCCTATCCCCTACCGTATATTAGTTCGTCTACTGCCTTCATCTTAGAATTGAGTACATCAGATTCTTGATTCTTTGTTCTTGTGATGCTTTCTTATGAAGAAATGTGTTTTACCTCCATCCAGATTAATACAAAAGATGTAAAGTCTCCATGTTTTTTAATGGCTGCATAGTAAGTATTCCATGGTATAGATATACAACAGCTTGTTAATCCATTCCTGAGTTGGTGGGCATTTAAGCTGTTTCCACATTTTGGTGATTATAAACTCAGCTGCAGTAGCATTTGCCAATTTTAAGAATAGGGGAGAGAGTAAGAACCTGGAAGGTCTATACTACTACAGGTCAAAAAAGCTAACAGAACTTTTGGCAATTTGCAGGGTTGAAGAGACTTGTTCAACTTCCAAAGGAGAAGATTATTGATCTGGTGACTTTAAAATGTAAAACTTCTGTATATCAATAAGCATCATAAAAGCAGGGGAATTGATAAAATTAGAAAAATCACTGTTTTCAACCTAATGGATTTAAAATGACTATCAATGAATCCTAAAGCCCTGAGAGAAGAAGTTGATGGTAAACTTTATAATGGATGAATAAGGTTGACAATAGTTGAATTCACTGATCACTTTCAACATTATGTGCCTTTTGATTTGATCCAAAGTGCACTGAACAATGAATGAAGTATATAAAACTATAGATCTACCAGTTTGCTGGAAATATAGGGGAAAAGTTAAAGATGTTGAGTGCCTCCCCTGGGATGTGATCAGCCAAATGCAGAAACAGAGGAGATTCTTAGAATCTTAGAATTCTTGGAAACCATACGCCAAAAGCTTTGGTTTCTCCCAGGGACAAATGTTATGAAAAGGTTAAAAAAATAAAAGAGGGATAATTGGTACAGATTTAAAGAAGAACTATTAATATTCATCATAGGCAAATTGTGGATCTTGTTTGGATCCTCATAGGAACAAATCAATGGTTTTAAAAAATATAATGGGAAAGTTTAAATAAATTTAAACATAGAAGGCTATTAATGATATTGCTGAGTTTATCGTGTGGGAACAAGTTTTTGTAGTTAAGTTCTTTTTTAAATGTTCCTATAGAAAGAGATACAGATCAAAGTCTTTTGGGTAAAGTGATATTTCTGTGGTTTGCTTTAAAAATGGGAAAGAAAGCTAATTGTTTGAACTGGATAATGGATACATAGAGATTCATTTGGCTGTTTTATCTACTTTTTTATATGTTTAAAAATACTCAATAAGCAATTACCAAAAAAACCCCATTATCAATAAAATTTCACTTGTACTACATAGCCTTGTTTAAGTGAGACCATCATAAGCTACTCTAGTCAAAGTTCACTGTTTTTTAGTGGTGTCAGACAAAAAGGCTTACACTTCATTTTACCTGTGCAGCATATTTCCTAGTTGTTTTATCTGTTAGACTTATCTAACTGTATGATTTCTGAAGATGCAAAACTTTGATCTATAGTTTCACAAGACTATGGAGAAAGAAAGAAGGGCAATAAGGGGGGAGTTTTCATACCTGAAGAATAGGAAAGGGGTGCTAGGTTGGAAGAACCCGTAGAAATCTATCTTTCATGTATCAGTCACTCAGGACATTCACACCCATGGCTTTCCACACACAGATTTTTTAGAACACTTGCAGCTAATACAATTTAGTGTTATATTCCTTCAACAAGGGAGATAATCCAAAGTAATCAAGTCATCTAGCTTCAAGTCTAGAAGTTCTGGATAATGTCAGTTTCTCTTCCTGTGTCTGTTATGCCCTGTAAATTATAGACTCAATATAATAATTTGTTTGCCAATGATGTACTCCGCATATGCAGCAGTAGAAGTGGGAAAACTGAAAGAAAAGGGGATTTTTTTTCTTTTTTTTTTTTTTTTAGAGACAAGAATTTTACTTTATTGTTCTCAGTAGAGTACCCTGGTGTCACAGCTCACAACAACCTCCAACTGCTGGGCTTAGGCACTTCTCTTGCCTCAGCCTCCTGAGTAGCTGGGACTATAGGCACCCACTACAACACCTGTCTATTTTTTTGTTGCAGTTTGACCAGGGCCAGGTTCGAACCTGCCACCCTCCATATATGGGCTGGCGCCCTACCCACTGAGCCACAAGTGCTGCCTAAGAAGATAATTTTTGAAAAGTTGTGTGACAGAGCAAGCAAATACAGATAGCATCCAAAAACCTGACTTATGTATTTGACCTAATGATAGAGTGCTGGTGGACACACCCTGCTTTGTGGCTTGGAGGATCAGTGTACTCACTGAGGCCATGAATTCTTCCCAGAATCCAGATCTTCCACACATGTTTTAAACAGCTAAGGCAGAGTACTTCAGCATAGACCTGCTGTGCAGTGACTGTTACTCTCAGCCCTACCCATAGTTTTTATTGCCAGGAAAATGGATTGAGGAAGAAGATAAATGGTCTAAAACCCATGTAATATATAGGCTGCTTTCAAAGTCCAAGAATGCAAGGTATAACAGTTATTCACTTTAATTTTCTTTTTTTTTTAATTTTTGTAAGACAGAATTTATTCACAGAAAAGAAAGAAAAGAATACAGAAAACATTAAGGCATCTGTTAGAGGGAGAAAATTCTAGTGGGGAGAGAGAAGCTCTCTCCGTTTCTCTCCCAGTCT
>CAUYON010126435.1:0-42957 GCA_963573935.1 Arctocebus calabarensis | reverse complement strand
TGTGTTCCCAGGCACCCACTCCCGCCACGTTATATGGATCGTTCTTCTATGTGGTTTGGTTTCCTTCTCTTCTGGTAACATCTTTTTAAAAAAAATCTTCCTTGGAGACTTCAAACTTTTTTTTTTTTTTTTTTTTTTTTTAGACAGAGCCTCAAGCTGTCACCCTGGATAGAGTGCTATGACATCACAGCTCACAGTAACCTCCAACTCCTAGGCTCAAGCGAGTCTCCTGCCTCTGCCTCCCAAGTAGCTGGGACCACAGGCGCCCGCCACAACGCCCGGCCATTTTTTGGTTGCAGTCGTCATTGTTGTTTGGTAGGCCCAGGCTGGATTTGAACCGGCCAGCTCAGGTGTACGTGGCTGGCGCCCTAGCCTGTTGAGCCACAGGCGCCGAGCCAAGACTTCAAACTTTGATATTTAACAGTTGCTTGGTGAAATGCTTGGAAACACTGCATCTTTATCCCGGACTTGAGGCAAACTCTTTCTTCGAAGCCCAGCAGCCTCCTCACCCTGCAGATTCCTCTCTCCCTTGGCTTGTCAGAGGCTGGAAGAACCCAAGAGAATTCCTTAGGAGAGGAAGCCCTAAGCCCACATCCTATTCTTTAGTTACTTCAATTCACCTGATTGCTCAGGCTGCCTTTAGGTTGTGCTTCGCAGCTGAAGCACACCTTCCCGCTATTACCACTTCTGTGAAGACACACGCATGCTGGCAGGGATGTGCACAGCCCCCCAGCAGGTTGGCTCTGCGGGTCCAGAACTCCTGAGCTTCCTACCCCACTGAGAAAGCACTTCGTTTTAATGCCTGCTTTAGACCGTGGCCACCACGGTGGAGAACTGAGGTCTGGCCTGTGTGATACATCTCGATAGAAACCAAATGCCACCACACTGTCCAGGCTGTGGGCCTTGTTATTATAGTTAACTTTATGGTGGATTTGAGGGGCTTAAATAATTCTAATATGATTGGAAATACATTTTATAGCTTTGGCTTTGAAACACCCCACACACACACACCAGCAATAATTCCAGAAGTAGTTGAAAACTATAATGCTTGAGTGTACATGCAGCTATTATCCAGCACAGGTAACTGCAAACCACAAAGGTACTGATTAGAAACAGCACACTAAGGCTGGGTGCGGTGGCTCCCAACTGTGATCTCAGTACTCTGGGAGGCAGAAGGATCCCCTCAACTCAAGAGGTTGAGACCAGCCTGAGTAAGAGGGAGGCCCTAAAATGTCTCTCCTAAAAATGGAAAAGACTTAGCCTGATGTTGTGGTGGGCGCCTTTACTCCCAGCAACTTGGGAGGCTGAGGCAGGAGGATCACTTGAGTTCAGGAGTTTGAGGTTGCTGTGAGCTAGGCTGAGGCTGCAGTACTCTAGCCTGGGCAATAGAGGTATAGTTCTGGGCAACAGAATGATACTGTCTCAAAAAAAGATTATTAAGACATGACGTGTAGGTTATTGGCAGCTGGGATCTCAGAAGATGTGTGCAGAGCCTGTCACAGACAGATATGATAACTGAAGGAGAGCAAATGCTTAGTAATTGTACAAAATCCCCAAGTTCCAGAAGAACTTCTGTCCCCAGCCTCCTGAGTAGCTGAGACTATAGGTGTGTGTTCAACTAATTATTATTGCTATCATTTTTTGCATGTGGAAATGGCTTCTTACTACACTGCCTAGGATGGTCTTGAACTCCTGGTGTCAGTGAGCCTCCTGCCTTGGTTTCTCAAAGCACTCAGATTACAGTGTGAGCCTGGCTTCCATAGAAGGTCTCTTTAAAGGATGAATCGGAAACGTCAACATTTCTTTTCTTATAAAATGGAGAGGGAACCATCCCTACTGCAAACTGCCATACCAAGATTAAATGAGGGAATACACACAAAGTGTCTGGTTCTTTGTGAGCCTTTATCATCATTTCTTCTTGCTGATGTTATTATTGTAACACTGTGGATGGAACAGTGTTTGCAAGGTCTGATCTCCAGGGATGTCTTAGTTTCAGGTGCTGCAGTTTGCAGGCCTGGAAATGGAGAAAGAGATAAGCCTGCAGTTTAGTGCAAACCCTGAGAGGTCTGTTGGGGTTGCGGGAGGCCTCTTGGGAGTGCTCAGAGGCCCTCCACTCACACCACCTTCCCAAGACTTCCAGAACGATCAGGAAGCTTCTGCGGTGTTCAGCCAGTGCTCAGGAATACTGTCTGCCAACCCCACCCTGCCTTTTCCTCTCCTCATTCAACATCCCAGCCTTTCACAGCTCTCCACCAGCATGTCTTTGTCCATTGTTCAGAAAAATGAATCAAGCCATGGCTTGAGGGCTTGAATTCAACTTAAAAAAAATTGTGTGGCTCTAAGGGTCTCCATCCAAGTTTTTCCCAAAAGATTATTCTCCAAGGAAAAAAGAAAACAAAATGGCTAAGTCTCAACATTTTTCATCTCCATTATCCCACGGCTCTCTTTACCCCTTGAGACACAATTTTCAATACTAAACGGGGCTAAGTTTGAGGGCAAGGCCTAGAGAAGCTGTTTAATTTCTATCACCAAAGACAAACTCAGATTCTCTCACAATTTCCCCTCAGGCCAGCCCTTTGCTTTATAGAGCCAAACCACTGAAAGAACGCATGAATGCAAAGAATCTGCCTCACAGCAGTGAACACTAAGATTTCCTACAGATACAAATTCCCAAGCGAGCCCAGCCCAAAGATAATAAAAATGAAGGTTGGGTTTATTGGGCTTGTTAAAGGCTGGCTGCCCGATTGTCTTTAGGGTCTGAATATGTTTACGCGGGGGTGGGGGGCAAGAGAGCAGTTTTAGAAAATCAACACAGGCCCACAGAACCCCAACCATTCCGCAGCGAGCTCGGCCTCTCATTCCACACTCACTCACTGTGTGTCCACCGTGCTGGGCGCTGCGTGAGGGGCTGAGGAGGAACAGGAAGACAGTGTGGCGTGAGAGGTGGCCTCAGCCAGGGAGGGAGGACAGGGCTTGTGTCCTTAGTGGCAAATGTCCACGCGTGGGGCTGGGTGGTGAAGGCCAAGGGAGGGGACAACGGAGAGTCCACGAGCAACTTCCATGGAGCAGGGTGCTATTCTAGGACCAACGTATTAGTAAGTAAGTGAGGTTTGGGAACGAAGGATCTAGGCCACGGCTTTCCTAAAGACAGCTATGAAGGGGAGCGTGGTTAAAATTTGGCTTAGGTCTTAGGTCAGTGAAGGTCACTCATAGGGGAAGGAAGACATGTGGGTAGGACCACGGCGATAACATCCGTGGGGTCCAGCATACATTTAAAAGTCTGGTTCACACAATCAGACTGTTGAATACATTCTACCCTCACACCTTGACAAATAGACTTTCCTAATGACATGAAAAGGCCAGGCTCAAATTTAGCATTCCCGGGTTTCTGGGTTCTGTAGCAGAACGTGGAGGGGGTAGGAAAGCCGGTCCTGCACCACCTCCTTCCGCCCCAGCCCCGCCCGCCACCCCCAGCACTATCCCTTCCCTGCAGGTCTCGGGGCCTGAGGAAGGGCTGTGGCCAAGTTCTGGAGCCTCAGGATGCCATTCTTGGACCCTTAGCTCTGTGAACTCCCTGACACCATGGGGAAAGACGTGGTTGGGGTGGGCAGAGCAGGGTCCTCTCAAGCTAGGGTCCAGTGCAGCCCCCCCACCCCTCCCTGCTCAGGTCTAAGGCTGAGGGCAGGATGGCCTCGCTGGACTGTGGGGCACACTGTGTCCTGTGGTTTTGATTATCCGATGATAGAGGCTAACCTTTATCCCAGATAATGAATCCAACATCAGTCTAGTTTTCACTTCATCCTCTCAGCAGCCCTCTGCGTTTAGTACTATTGTCATTCCCATTTCACCTATGAGGAAACTAAGATTAGGGAGAGTTTAACTTATCCAAGGCCACACGGCTGGAGGCTGCAGAGCCAGCATTGAACATTATACTGAGTCTCATGGCCTAAAAATACTCAAAGGAAGATCATTTCCTGATCCTGAACCAAGGAACATCACAAGCAGGAAGGAACCATGAAATTCATTATATCCAGGCCTCACAACGGGCATTTGCCAGTGGGCAGTAGCAGGAGACATCCAGCATCCTGCCTGTTGGGCAATCCCAAGGGGGCGACAGGGGGTCCCCACAGGGTTCAGGAGGAGCAGCACCAGGTGGGTCCACTGTGCAGTGGGCACAGGCTCCCTGGGGATAAATGGGGCCAGCCTGGCAACCAGAGCAGGCCAGTGACAGCGGGGTTGGCCTCACAGCCCTCTGTGAATGGTGAAGGTGACCTCACTCCAAAGGAGCCCTTGGAGTTTTTTTCTAAAGCTGCTGCCTTTTACCCTTTTTCCAAATCCTATGAACAAGTGGCTGACTGAGGTGGGGACATCCCAGAGCCTGGCTGTTGTGCAGTTTCATTCTGTCTCCAAACAATACAGTGGCAGCCAGGACGCCCGCTGCACCCAGGCAGTCTGGAATGCTCCTGTTCAGAGCCCTTCTCTCCCTCCCCACAGCTATGCTGGCCAGGGAAGGACTTGAAGGTCAGGATGAAGGTTTTGTTTCTTTAACTTTTTTTTTGAGACAGAGCCTCAAGCTGTCACCCTGGATAGAGTGCTGTGGCATCACAGCTCACAGCAACCTCCAACTCCTGGGCTCAAGCAAGTCTCCTGCCTCTGCCTCCCAAGTAGCTGGGACTGACTACAGGCGCCCGCCACAACGCCTGGCTCTTTTTTCGGTTGCAGCCATCATTGTTGTTTGGTGGGCCAGGGCTGGATTCGAACTCGCTAGCTCAAACGTATGTGGCTGGCGCCTTAGCAGCATGAACCACAGGCACCAAGCCTATATTAACTTTTTAATACTTTTAAAACTAAGGTATAGCATTTATATAGGCAAGTGCACAAATCCTGTGTATAAATCAACTCATTTTTAATATGCAGGTATCAATGCAACCACCACCCAGACCAAGGTACAGGCTTTAAAATTGACTGTAAATTGCAGAAGCAACACATGAACACATATACTCTCCTGGTAAAGCATTAAACAGGAGATGCGAACTGACCACCACCACACCCCTCACCGCCCATGCACGGCCCCTCACAAGGCCCCACTGTTAAATGTAATTGTGTGTCCGGAAGCAGGGGCTTCCCTGTGGGCACTCCCAGGCTCCCAGGCAACTAAGCAGCCTGACCAAACAGGTTTGGGGGTCTTTCTCCTGAACATTCTCTTCTGCCCACCCCCTGCCCCCAACCCAATTCCTCCAACTGATAAAAAGTCTCTAGATTATCCCACCCAGGAAAGCACAACGGCCTCACTGGGCTTCCTCCTGCAGTGAGGGCTGGGGGTGGGGGTTCTCCCATCTTTACAGCTGAAGGCAGGCGAATTTGGACTCTTCAAAGTTTTGGTTGCCCCAAACAAAGAGCAGCCCTCCAGCCTTCCAATGCCTGGGCTGCTGGGTGGACACAAGGTGGAGGGGACTGGGGGGGCGGGCGCCAACATTGGAGAGAGAGGTGGGGGCATGGGCCTCAGAGCTCACCGAAGCCAGAAACTGCCCGAACTGGTTACATTCCAGCAAGATTAGCACAAGGCCAGGCCTGCTCTTGCGCCCACCCACCCCTCCTCCCCTCTAGGACCATGAATAGGATTTTTAACTATTTCCCTCCTACTTGCTGTCCAGCCTCACACACTGACAACACTCCCTGCTGTTTGCACATTAACCTCCCATTTGCCAGGCAGCTTCCTAGGGGGCTGCGGATTAACACCCACCAACCCAGACAATGGTCTCTGGGGAGGGATGCGAGGGACTCAGACAAAGGCTCCAGAGGCCAGGCTTAGTCAATCACTGCACAGGGACCACTGGCCAAAAGGGAGGGGCTCCCACACCCCAGACATAACTAGGAATCACCACAAACAGCTCATTCCTGCCTCCAGGCACCACCCTACATGAGATTGGAGAGGATGCTCTTCTAATACAGACAACCAGAAGACTCCTCCCCCCCCATCTAATCTGGGACACGCTGACCGAAGAGGGGCCAGAAGTGAAGGCGGATCCAGCCCACCTTGCCTAACCTTTCTCCTGGCAAAGCTGAGCTCCCAGGGGATGCAATAGGAAGCAGGTGCCTCTGGGGCTCCCTGGGAATGCTGGTCTATTGCCAAGAGGGGCCCCTGACCCAAGCAGCTTGCAAACATTATTCCAGACGTCAAAG
This sequence comes from Arctocebus calabarensis, assembly GCA_963573935.1. Lineage (NCBI taxonomy): Eukaryota > Metazoa > Chordata > Mammalia > Primates > Lorisidae > Arctocebus > Arctocebus calabarensis. The sequence goes on along the minus strand of CAUYON010126435.1, from coordinate 36,774 downwards.
CCATTTTCTTGTTCCCTTTGTGCAGGTGCACATGCACGCGTGTATACACACACACACAACTTGGAAAAGGAGCAGCCCGTGGGAGGGGAGGGAACCAGAGTGTTTTAGGTCTGGGAATGACCCTTCAGCGTAGGTAGGCCAGAGGCTCCTCAGCTCCAGCTGTGCCATGAAGGCGGGAAGGCTGTGATGAAGGGCTGCCTCAATCTCATCCAGGTGCTTCTCACCAGACTGGTCCTAAACCAGAGCTCCTCAAAGTGAAAGTTCACACACATGAGCTGAGGATCTTGTTAATCTGCAGAGTATTGCAAAGAGGTCTTCGATGGTTAGCTTCTGAAAGCTCCCAGGTGACACACCCTCAGCACAGCTGGGCACCGACTGGCGTGTTCATCAGAAAGGTGAGCTCTCTAACCCTTGTGGTTGTCTGACCACAGTTTCCATCCTTCTGGAGAAACACAGGTCACCACATCTCAAGGTTCCTATCTCATATTGAGATGCCCCACCCTGACAACCTGAAGTCCCTCCCTTTCCCCCTTGACCTGGTAGTTCTAAGCCCACCTGAGAAAACCTTATAGCTTCCACCTTGTGTTTCCCACGTTCCTGGGCCTCCTAGTCTACGCCAGTGAGGCCATGAGACTAAACCTCACTCTGTTCACAGTACTAATACCAGACAGGGTGGGGGCAGGGGAACAGATCTCAGTGCAGATTGGTGAGGCTATTAGGGGTAGGAGTGGGAATAATAGAGCCCCCAACGGAAACAGAAACCCTAGTTCCAGCCCTACGGCAGTTAACGAACAAGAAACTTAAGGACAATTAAAAACCAACAACCACAATTAATATGGTTTACACAGGCAAAACTCATTAGTGTGAGTTGGGGTGCTTGAGTTTACCTTTGCTAGGCAAACCCTTTCTTTACAGACAGTACACACATTAATTGCAAACAAGACTCCGAGGGGAATATTTAAATTGCTATGAAACAAACTGGAGCTCCCAGATGCAGGTGAAAACACCACTGGCCTACAACACACACACACAGAGGACGTCATCCAGGGAGTCCCTTGCCAGTCTGGCTTAAATTCCTGGTGAAGTTCAGATTTGATAAACCTGGGCTTCTTTGGAAAGGTTTTAGAATTCAGAAGACTCCCTAACTCACCCTGACATCTACCCCAAAGTAACTGTGTTGCCGGGGCTTAGTATGCTGCTGAGAGAATCACTTCAGCATCATTGCAGCAGGGGAAACTGGAGCAGGGCTTATGGTTTGCAGGGGCAGCAAGTCTACAAATGATTATCCCTAATGAGGCGATATGCGAGCAGCCTCAAATAAGGCACTCACCCGGCTGCACCGAACCCAGCTGGATAGCCTGCCGGCCCACCTGCTCCAGGCCTTGAGCCCTTTGCAGGGTTCTCACAGCAAGAGAAGCCTGGAGTTTCTACAGGTGAGTATCCACCCCAATCACCTGCTGTCACTTTCTGCCCCCTTCCAGGTCACAGATGACAGCGGGGTCTGGCCAACCTAGTACTGAATCCTGACTACACCCCTATCCACCTATTAGTTGTGCTATCTGGCTCTTTCTGATCTCAGTTCCCACATGTTAAAAAGGTATTACATACATGTAGCCAGTTCATAGGCTGTGCTTTGGTTTAACCAATGAATGTTTAGCAAGCACAAGACCTGGACTAGGTAAACTCTTAAGATGGTAATAAAAAGTAGGGAGTTGTTTTTTTTTTTTTAAATGTAGGGGAGATAGCCTAACATCTTTTTTTCTTATTTCCTTCCTGGTATTTCTTTTTTTTCTTTTTTTGGAGACAGGGTCTCCCTCTGTTATCCAAGCTAGAGTGCCATGACATCATCAAACTCCTGGGCTCAAGCCATTCTTCTGCCTCAGCCTCTGGAGTAGCTGGGACTACAGGCACCGGCCACCACACGTGGCTAGTTTTTCTGATTTTTTTTTTGTACAGACAGGGTCTCACTCTTGCTCAGGCTGGTCTCCTGAGCTTCCTGGTTTCCTCCTGCCTTAGCCTCCCAAAGCCAAAGGATTACACAACCGAGCTACCTCACCTGGCTAACACCCTTCTTTCTTTGAGACTACAAAGTACATTGTTGGCTTGGTGCCCGTACCTCAGCGGTTAGGGCGCCAGCCACATACACCAGAGCTGGTGGGTTCGAATCCAGCCCGGACATTGTGGCAGGCGCCTGTAGTCCCAACTACTTGGGAGGCTGAGGCAAGAGAATCCCTTAAACCCAAGAGTTTGTGGTCGCTGTGAGCTGTGATGACAGCACTCTGCCCAGGGCGACAGCTGGAGACTCTGTCTCAAAAAAAAAAACCAAAACCAAAAACAAAAAAACCAAAGCACATTGTTCTTCTCTAACTTTCCTCTCTCTTGAGATTAGTTCAACTACCTCTGGTGTTGCTTTGGTAAACAGAAAGTTGCCATACAAGGTTATGGTCTTACACATCTTTTACTCAACCCAATCCCTGCAATTAGTAGGATTAGCATTTGTTGCATTGACTTGACAGCATGAACCAGACAACACAGGGTAATGCCTGGACACTGTAAAGATGTGTCATGAAGCCACACAGCCCAGACCTCCCACCCATTAGCAGGTTCCGGTTCTGTTCTTAGGAACAATAGCCACTGCATTTATGACCAGGTGCCAAACTTTTCATAAAAATGACTGTCAATGTCCTATTTTTTAACCAAACTCTAAGCAACATGTCTGCCACACAATGAGTAATCACAAATCTGTGTGGTTTAATAGGCTTTCCATTTGGGAAGCATGGATTCTCAACATTTATATTCCACAAGACAAGGGCACAAAGTGTATTGTTCCATAGTCTTTCTGCATTGTCTATACGTCCTACCTTATTTTTATGGAAAAGGGTCATTAGGTCAGGGACCACCTTCTTCCAGGTCATGATAGGCTTTGGTTGGGTGGTGTAGGTCTAATTTTAGGCATTCTGAGAAACTGCTGTGCTGTTTCCCTCAGGCTTAATTTCCTACAGCAAAAGAAATCAAGTTTGTTTTTTTGTTTTTTTGGGTTTTTTTTGAGACAGTCTCACTATGTCCCCCTGGGTAGAGTACCATAGTGTCACAGTTCACAGCAACCTCAAACTCTTGGGCTAAAGTGATTCTCTTGCCTCAGCCCAGCTGGGACTACAGGCGCCCACCACAGTGCCAGCTATTTTTTGGTTGCAGCTGTCATTGTTGTTTGGCGGGCCTGGGCTGGATTCGAACCCGCCAGCTCAGGTGTACGTGGTGGGCGCCTTAGCCCGCTGAGCCACAGGCGCCGAGCCAGGCAGCTTTTTATGACATTTTCTGAATGCAGATGTCAGTCACAGGGAACTATCAAAAAGCAGAGATTTGCAAGAGCCACCCTAGAGATGGAGTGTGGAATATAAAGCTTCCGTCTGATCTCCTCTCCTTCAGCTCTTATATAGAGCTGGTCCTTTCTGTGGTCCTAAGAAGTGACAGCCTCAGGCCAGGCCCAGAGACATGGGTTCTAAGTCAGCCACAGCTGGCAGTGTAATCCTGGGCAGTGTAATTCTGTGCTGAGCATATCTGTTAAAAAAAGGCTTTATGGAAATAAGTATTAAGTTCCTTCTGTTTACACTGTATATAGTACACAGTAAAAGGCAAAGGCTTTTTACTACTTCTCCACAAGCTTCTCTCTGTGTGCAATGGAAATGAGAGATGATAATCACTGAGACATAATAATATCCGGATACGGGTCATTGAGCAGGGCGCTGACCCACCCACTTATTCTTGGTTGTTGCAAAACATTTTTCAGACAGCAAGATAAATTGGTTAATTTTTCTTTCCACTCCTAAATTGTTACATTAGTTAGAACAAAAAACTAAACCCAAACAAACAAACCACATAAATCTCCTAAGTACAAAGTAGGGCCCTGATCCTACCATCTGTTTTGCTCCTAAATACAGGCTGGTTTATCTCACTCCCACCTTCTGGTGGCCTCAGGCCATGTGCTCAGCATTTGGCCCCTAAGTAATTCTTAGCTGCTGTTTAGAATCCAGCTGTTAATTACTTCTTTAACACCTTTTTGCTGTGCGGTCTGAACACTAAGTGTCCTCCAGAGACTACAGTTTCTCCTTTTCCTTTCTTTAATGGCCCCAAAAGGTCTCTCAAAGGTTCTCTCAAACGTTATCTATCTGTCCCCCAGATGTGCTCAATTCTGCATTCAGATATTTTCTTGGAGGGGGCAGCACAACATATGGGGACTTTTAACATATGCAAATCACAAAATAGTGTGATCCTTAATTAGACAGGCTTATAAATCCTACTTTTGAGCTAGGCTATGTTTAATATATTATTACTTCCCCCCCCTTTTTTTTTTCACTCTGTCACCCTGGATGGAGTGTGATGGTATCAGCTTAGTTTACAGCGACCAGTTTGCGGCCTGAGGTTCCCCAAGTAGCTGGGACTACAGGCGCCTGCCACAATGTTTGGCTGGTTTGAACTTTCTTTTTTTTTTTGCGATTTTTTTGGCCAGGGCTGGGTTTGAACCCGCCACCTTGGCATAGGCCCCGGTTGGGGCCAGCACCCTACTCCTTTGAGCCACAGGCGCCACCCTGAACTTTTTTTTTAAGGCCCAATTGGCCAGGGACGGTGGCTCATGCCTGTAATCCTAGCACTCTGGGGGCCTGAGGCGGGTGGATTGCTTGAGCTCAGGAGTTCGAAACCAGCCTGAGCAACAGTGAGACGCCGTCTGTACTACAAACAGAAAAACTAGCTGGCGAGCATTGGCTCATTAACACGTCTTCTAAACTCAGGGTTAAGAGACGTCATGTTGGTAGCCTGAAATTGGACATACTGAGAGGATTTCCACGGCGGAGACTGGCAAACACTAACCAGGGCCCATTACTCCACCCTGGAGAGCTGCTTGCGACCCTCTTTCCAGCATTAATTTAAAGGGTGCATGTGTTGAGCACTCAGTCTGTGTTAGACACTGGAACGCAAAGCCAAGTTAAACAAATTCATGATCTGTAAAAATAAATAAATAAATGCTAATACCTCACAAAAACAATAACAGCAGTTACCTTCTCTGTGTCAGCACTGCCCCATGTCTTTACTTGTGCAGGCTCAGTTCTACTCACAACATACTGGGATAATGAACCGGTATTAACTCCTTTTCACAGACACAGAAATTGAGGCATAAAATGGCCCAAAAAAACCCCTTCGCTCTTGTCACATTAGTAAGTGGCGTTTCCAGACCAAGCACTGTGTGTGGGGTTTTCCCCGCCTCCAGAGACCCAGACACATGTGCCAAAACTCAAGGACATGTCCCACCAGAGCTAAGACTCAAGAGTAAAGGAGTCTTACAAAGGCTTTTGTACCAGGAAGGGTTCTTGGAGGAGATAAAAATATCATGCACGTCTGAGGAAGGTTCCACTGACCCTAAGAGAAGCAGCTGAGGTCAGATTGAGAAGAGGCGTTTTGGATTAAACAGGCCCCTTGTAATAAACCCATTCTGGCACACTTGGTCAAGGCCAGAAAACACCGTCCACCTCTGAAGGAAAAAAGAGCAAAGAGGCACAGTATGCAATTGGCAGAGAACAAACAGATCCTCAGGTTCTCACAGCTGAACAATTAGGGAAAACCCGACCCTTAAACAATTAAAAACTGAGTGTCACCAGAGCAAACACAGACATAAGAGTGACTGCACAAGAAATAGGGTCCACGCCAACACAGGATACTGAGACCACTTCTTCCCAGCAGCAGTTCCCCTGCTGGTGCCCAGCTGCAAGACCTGGAGGGAACCACTGAGCCTTCAGCATCCAGAGAGAAACAGTAATCGGTGAATAATAAAAAGTAAAATTCTTTAATTTTACTACTTCACAGGACTAAATTGCTACTTCATAGGACGAAAATATCCTGCCAACAGCCAAACATTAGGCTAAGCCTTTCCTTATGATACCTAGAAGAGAAAGAAAACTAAGTTCACTCCCCTTTTCCCTATTTCCTCCTGCTTCCCCCTCCCCCCAAGAGTCAAGTCAGTCAACAAGTATTTATGGAGCATCTACAGGACTGCAGAGTCTGGGAGGAGACTCGGGTTCCTGGAAGGGACCCAGGATAGCTCTCCCTTGAGACAGCTAGAGGAAATGTCAATCCTCAGGTCAGGTCTACACAGGGTAGTAAAGAACTGACTGCTACCTGGGTGGGTTCGCTCTGGACCAATCACTCGCTTCTGGCTGAGCTGCCTCCATTATTTTGGCAAGGCCAAAGTGGGTGGATCAGTTGTGTTCATGCACATTTTTGGAAAGCTACAAGCACCGCGCTAGCAATCTTGATGGTGTTTGTGGGGGAGGGCAGCTGGTGGTTGGCTGGGATAGTTGTCTTCCCCCAACTACTAAAAGGCCCCACAGCAATCAAAATTAGTTAAACAAATATTGTCACATGTTCACTATTTTCTCCTCAGTGAATGTAAATGTGAATGAGCAGGACAGGAAAGCTAGGAAAATCTAGGGCCAATAGAAATAGCCTTTTGGGGGCCTGCTGCTCTCTGGTTTGGAAACCGGATTGTATTTAGGTGGCTGCAGATCCTGCTACTCGAAGTGTGCCTCACCGACCAGAAGCGTCAGCATCACAGAGGATGGTGTTACAGGTGGGGTTTCAGATCCCGCCTCAGTCCTGCTGAAACAGAATCTGCATTTAGCCAAGCTCCTCCGGAGATTCCCATGTACATGCAAGTTTGAGAAGCCCCAGTCTAGATAACCAGGCGACTGTTCACAATTAAACCCCAGAGATCCTGCAAAGTCACATTTGGGAAACATCTGCTGTCCACCTTGCAGGGGTGCAGGTAGCAGAAGCCCTAGATTTTCTCTTCACAAAAAACAAATATTAGTAAAGCCTAAAGATTTATAAAAATATGATGACTTTTGAGTTAAAAGTAGGTCCCCCAGAAGGACCCAGTCAATTACACATCGTTTAGTCGACAGGAAGATGTATGCTCGGAGCTAAGAGGAACTGAACACCACCCATCACGAGGAGTGCTCACACGTCTACGTTAGGAGGGCCAAGTTGCCCTTCAGCTTTAAATACTCAAGCTATGTTTGAATCACCTGTCTGGTTACAATAAGGATCACCGCATTTGGGAAAGTCACCGCAAAGCCCCACACATAAATACAGTGATTTTAATAACAAATAACACGTTTGGAGACTGGTATATAAGTATGCTGGAGGAAGCCACTGAAGTTGTTCATTTGCATGCTCACAAAGGAAAAGAATCCAGCCTGCAACATTTATGCTTAATTCTCCAGAGTCACAGGACACCTGAACAACCTAACGATGAGCATGCTCTAAATTTAAAACTGATTTCAGCTGGGTGTGGTAGCTCCAGCCAGAAATCCTTACAGTCCGGGAGGCTGAGGCAGGTGGACTGCTTGTGCAAGAGCGAGACCCCAGCTCTATAAAAATAGAAAAATTATCCAGGCGTTGTGGTAGGTGCCTGCAGTCTCAGCTACTCAAGAGGCTGGCGCAGGAGGATTGCTTGAGCCCAGGAGTCTGAGGTTGCTGTGGGATAGGCTGATGCCACGGCACTCTAGCCTGCACGACAGAATGAGACTCCGTCTTTAAAAAAAAAAAAAAAAAAAAAGACACCAGCTGATTCCAAATCCTCACTATTTTGACAAAAACTTAAATTCATCTGTTTGAGGGCGACTGGATTTTCTATGATCCTTAAAATATGCAAGTAAAAAAAGTCCATTTGTTTAAGTTTTGTAAATTAAATACAAATATCTGAAGAGATTAATGCGAAGTTTCTTATAATATCCACCTTGGGGCAGAAAAAATATGAAAAATAAATGTCTAATTGGAATAGATTTCTTCTAATAAGGTTTTGGAATTGAAGGACTAAGCTTCAAATAACAGGACAAATAACTTAGCTGTTATTTGCTGGTCTTCTCCACTTGTTTTTAGTGTTATCAAGTAAAATGTGACAATTGTAGTAGCCTTTAATTAGATAAATCTTCATTAATAGGGTTATATGAGTGAATGACTTGTGTAAGAGATGGAGAAGCACTCCCTAATAGTGGTTACAGTAACAATAACAGGCAGTGTGTGAATTTGGACATCTTTGTATCCTGAGAAGCTATGTTCACCTTCATCAGTTTCTCAACCAAAACGTAATCTATTGATTCCACTTAAACAAGCATGGGGTAGCTCAAACATCTATAAAAAGACAGAAGGGCCTCTTGAAGGAAGGCATACCCAGTGGGGCAAACCAGCAGAACTTAATAATAGCATAATTGTTTCAGGAAAAAGGAAATAGCCACAGAAACCTACCACCCAGATGGAGTGTATTGCACCCCGAAAGCTCTTGGCATTCACTCTTTACAGAGTACGGTGGGTAGCCAATACCTATGAAGACAACAACAATAGGGCAATACTCTTGTTCTACAGGTGGACCAGAGGGAAAAGTAGGAAGGCTGTGAGTCACCCCCATCTACCAAGCAGATGCTGGTCACATCCTTTGTAGGTGTACATGTATTGGCCAGATAATGCGCATGATTTCATAAGATAAAATATCTTGAGAGTTAGATGTTTGGGAGCCCTTAGGATTGCAATTCTGCTGAGTCTTTGATTCATCTGTTACTACTAAATGCTGTGACAATATCCAGGAGTACAAAGGGGCTACTCTCCCTGCCTCCTTCCAAGTAACAGCTAGATACGGAAGTCAGGAGACCTTGAGTGGAGAGCTTGGCCCTGCCAGGGGCAAATCAACTACTTCAATAAATCTCAGTTAATCATCTATTAAATAGGATTGATTGTGTCAGCATCACTTACTTCTTAGAACTATGTTGAGGATCAAATGAGACCGCAGATGTGAGTCCTTAGGTATGGCAACCCGGGAATACGAGGTGAGCTCCCCTCTTCACTGTCGTAAGAGCCATGTGACACTCCTTATAGTATTCCCCTGGCTCAGGTCCCCAAAAAAGCTTGCCCTCCAATTTCAATACACTTAAAACTCATTAAGCAATTAAAGCCATTCTGATCTAATTGAGTTTTCCTTTGAGGGCAATTTAAGGTTCCTCTAAGCCTGTGAAGCTTATGAGTAAGTGGCAGTGGAAACTCCACCCTACTCACCTGGGTTGAGATGTCCATCATCAATTTTTTCCCAGTGCATGATTTTAGTTCACTGGATCGTGTTGTTACATCTGGAGGCCAGGACCAAACCAGCCACCACCTCCACTAGCAGCAGTAATAAATAACACTATTGCACTGAGTCGACCCTGCCCTAAGCCACCAGTCAGGGGAACAACTGCCTGCCATTTAGATGGAGACCTTCCTGGGCTGCTGGTCAGTCACTTGGTGACCAAAGCCAGCACTGTACTGTTCAGGAGGGGCAGGTCTATCCTCTAACAGTTTCCATCTGACAAACTGCCTTCAGTATATGGGCAAGATTAGCCATGCGGTTCCTGGTCCCTGTCCCAGCTTCTTGTTTGCACTATAGCCAGCTGGAAGCCTCTGCGGCCAACTCACACCATCTAAGAGGGATGAGGGACTGGCAACTGATGCCTGGTGGGGAGAGTTGGCTTCACTCTCCATCCGAGAAGGGTCCCCTTTCCTAAGCCTGTGCTGGTCACAGTCAGCCTCACTCTACTGTTCCAGCTCAGGTTCTAGGGACTTTCCTGAGTCTCCATGGTGGCCAGAAACACCTGTTTGTCCTGCTACCTGGCAGAGTGCCAACTCCATCTTTTCAGGACAACAGTGATCTCCATTTGCTAAATGCAATGGTTATTTCTCAGTCTTGACCTCACTCGACCTTCAGCAGCATCTGACTTGGGTGACCCTCTTGTCCCTTTGCATACTCCCCTCTTATAAATGCCACACCCCACACGTCTCCTCCTACCTCTCTGGCTGCACCTTCTCAGTCCCCTTCCATAGTTATTTCCCGTGCTTTTCTCCAATGTGCCAAAGCTGCAGTGCCCACAGCACAGTGCCCAGGCCAGTCCTGGCTCTCTTTTGTTTTTCAGCTTCATTCTCCAGTGATGTCCTACAGTCTCTCTCCAACCCAGACCTCGGCCCTGACACACTGCCCCCATATCTCAACTGCCGGATCACCCTCTCCGCTGACCGTCCAAAAAACATCTCAGATGCAGTGTGTCTCGCGCGCTGACCCTGATTATTTCCTCCCAAACCTGCCCCTCCCACAGGCGTCCCCAATTGGGCCAATGGCATTTTCTCCCTTCTTTCCTGTTGCTCGAGACATTCCTGACTCTTCTCCTTCTTGCGTCCCACGTTCAGTCCATCTGCAAATCCTGCCACTCTCCCTTGACGCTCAGTCCCATCTCTACTCACACCGCCCAGGTCACACTGCCCCACAGCTTGTCTCTGACCCCTACCCTTGGTCTCTTATATTATTTATTACCAGAGCAGCCAGAGAACTTTGCTAAAATGAAGGTCTGATCATGTCACCTCGCTGCGTAACAGCCCCCCCACTGTTTCCCATCTCAGGCTGAGTCAAAAGGCCTAAGTCTTCACCATGCTTTAAAGAGACCCCAGGATGCCCCTGTGACTGGCCATGTGCCCCCTTTCTGGATGCACCTCCTTCAATGCTAATGCTCTGCCCACCAAACCTGGCCACTCTGCTTGCTTCCTTACACACACCAGGAGTGAGCCCACCTGAGGACCTTTACACCTGCTGCTCCCAGTGCCTGGAATGCCCTTCTATTCTATTAGTCTATAAGGTCTGCTACCACCCACGAGGTCTTCAATGACTGTAACTACATGAACTGAAGGCTGTGAGTACTTCCCTGGGGCCACATCCTGAGCCCTCCGCCCACCACATCTCCTGCCCCCAGGGGGCTCAGTTTGCACGGAGGTCCATGGGGGGACGGGGTGCCTCTCAAAGCCAACTCTGCAGAAGAACCCGTGTAACTTGCGTTTCACAGTATGTAGATTCAGCTCTTCTTGGGGTGCCGGACATAAAGCAGGTGGCTTAACATGTAGACGGAATGAACCTGAACCTGTACCCTGCCCTCTCAGATCCCCAGACCCATGCCTGGGGGCTGCTGCTGGCCAGGCAGCTCTTCTCTTCTTGCCTCACACCCCAGTCTTCTTCTCCTGGTCTGGGTCCCTCTCTTCCTGAGCTTCTAGCACCTCCTATGATGTTCAGACCTTTCTCCTGGGAATGATGGGTAAACACGGCTTATCCATCTGGAAGTCACCGGGCATGGCCCCCATCCCTTTCTCCTCAAATCCTGCTCTGTCACATGATGCCTCTCCATAGGTAAGGTACAATATGACCCTTTAGGAACTCCAAACAAAGTGTGCGAGCCCCACTGGAGTCACTGAAAGGCCTCCACTCAGCCTCAGCCATTCCTGGCAATACGCTATGGCAGCCAGATCTGTGCCCGCCCCTGGGTGACAGCTAGAAATACCAGGGTGTTTCCCTTCATCAAAACATAAAGGGACAGCAAGGGCACCTCAAACATGCCAAGGCGCCAAGGAGTAGCCATGACACATTCCAGAATTGGTTCTTTCAAAACCACATTCTAGCTGATCATTATTAATAAACTGCAAAAATAAGCCGAGGGTGGAATACTTGGAGCTGAATGCTTACCAACTCCGCACGTGTGAACTCAGATGCGAGGCACAACTAGAAGCCAATTTAACAGTTACTTATTGTTAACTCCTGTGTGCTGGGACTTCGGTGCATTGAGGTGGTAAGACCTGTGGGCGGCCCCGCCACAAGACAGGGCGTTATAAGCTAAAGAGGGAAAGGGAAGAGAAAGATGCCCTTCGTCCAACAGTTAAAAAAACAATACCGTGTAGTAGGAAAGTTTGAGGCAGAATATTTGCTTCATCAGGGAGGGAACATAGAGGGGAGAGAGGCACTGAGATTTCTTGAAGGAGACAAAAAGTAGAGATTTGCAAAGAGAAGAAATGGGAGGAAGGAACACCCTATGTGGAAGGGAAGGAAGCAGGGCAGCAGGTGGCTGCAAGCAGGAGGGACGATGTCTTTAGGAAGACAGCCTGGGGTCAGGGCTGGCCTTCACATTCGCTGCTCACACCCACTGCACTGCTGAGCCCCACTCAAGAAAAAGAAGGAAGGCCACAGATGGACCTCAGTGACTACGCCCTAGTCCTAGGATTTTTCAACCTTTTTATCTCCCGGCACACTTGAACCTATTGTTAAAACTTCCGTGGTATGTTTAAATTATGTTGATTTTTTTAAAAGGGTAGAAAAAGGGGCAGAGCCTGTGCCTCAAAGGAGTAGGGCTCCAGCCGCAGGTTCAAACCCAGTCCCGGCCAAAAGCCGGAAAAAAAAAAAAGGGTAGAGAAAGAATACACTTACTGTACTTTGAACTTCTTTCAAAAATAACTTAATGACCTTTAAAATTTTTCACAGCACTCCCTAAGATCCTTTCACAGTACACCAGTGCGCAGCGGTACACTGGCTGAAAAATCACTGCCCTACAGCAAAAGTGAACACAGAGCTGAGTGCAGCTTCTGAGGTCAGGAGAGATGGTGTTTGTGCTCATGCTGTTTTAACAACCATGGTCAGGTTTGGATGAGAAAATTAAGCTGAAAAAACCTCGAGGCAATGTGGGACCCTTCTTTCTGTTATTTGAGGCATTCCATAGAAGAAGAGAGGGAACTCATAAGCATGATGTGTTCACAAATGGAAAAGTGTGAATCTGGCCCCCATGTTGGCAGCTCAGGGATAGTGTGAATGCCCTGGGGAAACCAGCCACCACAAGGTTTTCAGCCCAAAGGTACCAACAAACAAATTATAGGATAGTAAACGTCAGTGCTCGTGAGAACCTGCAGGGAAATACTTGAGTTGATTTTATGTGATCAGGTATCGGAAGAGGTTCTCATTGGCATCTTTAGGATGGTCCTTTAGACTTATATTAATAGATGTTTTTGAATCCTGGTGACTCAAAAATCTTCTCTTGCCAAAAAATATTTAAAAGTAAAAAAGGAAAAGAGGCCAAATACAGCGGAGTGGCTCACACCCATAATGCTAGCACTTTGGAAAGCTGAGGCCAGGAGTATAAGGCTGCTGTGAGCTGTGATCGTACCACTAGATTATGTAGCAGGATGAGTGATAGAGTGAGACACTGTCTCAAAACAAAAAAGCAAGCAAGCAGAGAGAAATATAAAAGGCATATTGGCTCGGCGCCTGTGGCTCAACGGGCTAAGGCGCCAGCCACGTACACCTGAGCTGGCAGGTTCGAATCCAGCCCAGCCCGCCAAACAACAATGACGGCTGCAACAAAAAAAAAAAAAAAAGAGAGGGCGGCTCCTGTGGCTCAGGGAGTAGGGCGCCGGCCCCATATACTGAAGGTGGCGGGTTCAAGCCCGGCCTCGGCCGAACTGCAAAACAAAAAAATAGCCGGGCGCTGTGGCGGGCGCCTGTAGTCCCAGCTACTAGGGAGACTAAGGCAAGAGAATCGCTTAAGCCCAAGAGCTGGAGGTTGCTGTGAGCAGTGTGATGCCACGGCACTCTACCCAGGGCGATAAAGTGAGACTCTGTCTCTACAAAAAAAAAAAAAAATACAACAAAGAATACATGGATGATGGTCTTGTAGAGGACATAAAAGATGGAATCAGGGGTCCATATGGAAGGATAATGCTTTTCACAGGGACAGGAAGTCAAGAAGGGATTGATATTGGTGTATATAAAAATCTATAGATGTATGGGTCGAAAATGTGCCCCGCATGTCTTCAATATTTTCTCGGAAGCAGAAGATTTACTTCTAAAAGGCTGAGGTGTATAAGGACTTGGAATTGTCAAGGAGAATAGGAGAGGAAAGACAGTTCATTTGCTCTAAGGGCTTAGCTACAGATGAAAATCAAAAAACTTCTGGGAATATCCATCTACTTACTGTGCAGATTTCTCTAGCTGACCAGGCATAGAAGTAGGGATGACAAAGATTAATCCAAGGGTGGGAATTCTGGGATACATGCTACAGAAGAACAAGGGTTGGGAAGTTAACACTGGCAGGAAAAGAGTGGAACAAATAGTATAACACAGTATCCGGATGGAAGGAGGAAATTAGTGAAACCTTCAGGCAGGCGATAGACTTGGAGAAAAAAGAGAAGTTGGGTGACAAAAGATCTTGATGAATTCAAAGACCTAGGCAGTGACCCAGGAACGGATAAAATGAAGGGAGCTCTGATCACACGGTGGTATGTTAGAGTTTTTAAAAGTTCAGAGAACAATGTCAGCTGATGCTGAGGCCCACAACCAATGGAGGTGACTAAATGTAGGGGTAACAGCAGAAACTGGGGAGAAGAGAGTCTGTACATCAGGACTCTAGCAAGGTTCTGCCTCTTTACTCCACAGATCTCCTGATTTGTGATTTTGGATATTTTTAATGTGATGCATCACCTTTACGAAAGGGTCTTTGGGTTACTTCTACATATAACCAATCTCATCACAGACAAAGATCTTATTAATTTAACATTCTGAAGATAAGTTTATTTTGAAGTTCTCAGGAGGGCATTTTACTGTCACCCTCATCTCCTACCATGAACTGCCCCTCCAGATAGATTTGTTCTCTGTCTTATTTGGTTTCCAACCAAGGATCCCATCCCTCCTAGTCTACTTTTTCTTGCATGAATTACTTGTTGACCCAATCCAATTATTCCTAAATTTCACTTCCATCCCTCTCAGATATATACCTTTTACATACATAACTGGTATTTAATTATGTTCAAATGTTTGGTAAAATGAGCAAATGCTAGATAAGTTCTTATCTTTGAGGTGTGCGTAGGTAGGGGGTTCATAGATGAACACAGAAATTTTTAAAGCTAGAAAGTACCTTAAAAACAGAAAAGTGTAGTAAAGTGGTCTCATTTTAAATATGAGGAAACTGAGGGTCAGGAAGGTGACTTGACTTGCACAAGGCCACACACTTTGAATACCTTTTGAAAAGCTGAAGGAGGTCATGATTCTTGTACCATGTCCCTTATTTAAACTTGATCTCTCAACTCTGTTATCTGAGATCATTTTTTATATAATCTAAGTAAGAGATCAATATTAATTAAGTGACTCATCTAAAAAATAAAAAAAATTCAATAGTCCATTGTCTAGATTTCCTCATTTCATTTTCATTCACCTTAGATCAGTGTGTCAGCCAAGACCTTGATCATAGACTCCTGTTTCTCTACTTCTTCTATAGGTAAAAGAAAAAAAGAAAAGAAAAGAAAAGAAAAAATGAAACTTACTTCTCCAGAAATGCCACACAGGCTTTCTGCCCATAGATCTGTGCAATCCTCTTTGGTGTGTCACCGAAGAAGTCTGGGGCATCGATGGCCACGTGCAATGCATGGAGAGTTCTGAGGACATTCAGATGGCCTGACTCGGCGGCAAAATGAGCTGGGGTCCAGCCCACATCCGTGACCAGGCAGGGCCTGGCTCCATATTCTATCAGGAGGTGCACCACGTCCATTTGCCCTTACATGTGCCAAGAAGAAACAGGATGAGCATAAGATAAAAATGCCTATGGTGGCCTGAGAGCAAGGCCAACCTAGGTAACACAATAGAAGGGAAAAACTTTGCCTATGAAGAGCCTCCAATTTCCTGTCATCAGCTCTCCCCACTTCTGCCCCTTCTTACCAGACTCCACACTTGACCCTCACCCCATGAACCCTGCTGTACCTGGAACCTGAGCCCTCCCAGAGTTCCCAGTACTCCTCCCAGGAGGCTCCCCTTCCCCATCCCCTGCCTCAGGCCCTGCCACAGAATCTTGCTTTCTCTTTGCCTATTGCAAAGGCTCATTCTGCTTTAGGCAGTCTCAATGCTGACTTCGAAAATGAATACTTTTCATGCAATACTTGGGTTTTAGCCTTCACTTGAAAGATCATGATTCAATAAAAAAAAAAAGAAAGAAAATGAATACTTTTTAAGTCTCACATTACAGCAAGCACATGCTAAGAGCACAGGCTTTCTGGGGAGCAGATGTGAGTTCATATCCTGAGAATACCACTTCCTGAAAAGTGGTACCTTGGGCAAAAAACAAATGTCTAAGGCTCATTCCCTTCCTTTGTAAATGAAGGATATTCCTCATTGAATCCTTGTGGAGTACAAATGAAAACACAGACATGAAGTGCACAGTACAGTACCCAGCACACAGCAAATGCTCACTAAAAGGTGCTTTAGTACTTAGAATCCTGCAAAAATACTCCAACTAATTTGTCTCAGCCGGTCTTTCTCCTTGCCAACCCATTCTCCACCAGGAGTCAAAACAAAGTTTGAAAAAGCAAAGTTGACTATAAAACATTGTTACTTAACATTCTTCAGTGGTATTCTACGCCAAAGCCCTCAACATGCCTATTGGCTGAGTTTTTGCAACTGTCCTCATCCAATTCTGTAACTGACCCGTGTCAGGCAAGGTGATTCCATGATGAATGAGACAAAGTCTCTATTCTTCTACATGATGTTCCATTCCTGGTAGAGGTTGAGAGGGCAAAGGGTTAATATCAACTGGAGCAGACTATGTGCTAGGCACTGTACACCCATTGCCTTTCTTTCTGAATCCCCATCATAGTACTCCAAGGTAGCATTCCTGCCCCCATTATACAGATGAACAAACGGAGGCCCAGCGATATTAAATAACTTTCTTAAGGTGGGACACTTAGTAAATGTTCCTGCTGACTCCTAAGAAGTGTGCTTTCCACTCTTCCTTCATAAAGCCTGCTGACTGATATCCTCATGAATGGTGGCCTTAGAAGGAGGCCACCCACTTGGCATTGCCCACTCACCTCTGATTGCAGCCCAGTGAAGTGGGGTCCGGTCATTCCAGTCTGCATCTTTATAGTTGGGGTCACAGAGACCTTTCTTCAAAATCTTTTTCACTAAGTTATAGTCCCCTGTAGCCACAACTTGGTGGAGCTTTGTCATGTCTGACATTTTGGCCAACTCCATGACAGAAAAGAACTGTAGAGGAGACAAGCCACTTAGGAAATTCCGCACAATCCTTTATTTAATGGGTCCTTGGACTTCTGTCTCATTACTTTTCTTTCCTGCCTCAGGGCTGCATCTGGGTTGATTCCGATGTGTGCTCTGCTGAGTGCGTACTTAGATCTTAGCTATTATGATTAGTGCATGCCAGTTTCTCACCCCAAACTACTGATACCTACAGAATTCTGTCTAAACTCATGGGCTAAAACTCTGCTATCTGGCCTCAAACCTCCTTTGAGGTATTCTTATACCTCAAAGTTCTAGTAGTGTTACCTTAAGATAATGGTATAGTTACATCTTAACTTTTTTATTTGTAGAAGTACAATCTGCAGGGTTGTTGCAAAAGTGTCAATCCACATGAAAAGTTTATACTGGATTCAGAGCAGGTGCTGTATTGCAATTAAAGGCCATCAATACACCAGTTGGGGAGATGAAAAGATAAAAACACAAATAAATAGCTAAAAATAGTTATTAATACTTGCCATAAACTAGTAGTTCTCAAACTAATGTTCTGAAGACCCTTAGAGATCTCTGGGGCTCTTCCAGGGGATCTGAACTATTTTCATCATATTAAAATGTTACTGGCCTTGTTTGCTGTGTTGACAATTGTCCTGATGATTTAAAAGAAAAGGTGCAGAAAACAGCTGGTGCCTGAGCGCAAAGCAAGGCAGTGATGCAAACTGGGCTAGTAGCCATGCTGTTCACCACACAGACACAGTGAAAAACAAAACAAAACAAGCCACTTTCATAGGGCCATCCTAAATGGAAAAATTAGAATTATTTTTATTAAATATTTACCTTTGATTACATGATTAGATAAATGTTATTTTAAGATATTGTATAATAAAATATGCCATCATTTGAAAAATAATCACCATCCCATGACTATTCTCCCATTACATAGATGAATAAACTGAGGCC
This sequence comes from Arctocebus calabarensis, assembly GCA_963573935.1. Taxonomy (NCBI): domain Eukaryota; kingdom Metazoa; phylum Chordata; class Mammalia; order Primates; family Lorisidae; genus Arctocebus; species Arctocebus calabarensis. The sequence goes on along the minus strand of CAUYON010126435.1, from coordinate 18,923 downwards.
CAGGATATTAAATAACTTTCTTAAAGTGGGACAATTATTGATAGTATCAGGATTGAAATGTTCCTGCTGGCTCCTAAGTGTTCTTTCCACTCTTCCTTCATAAAGCTTGCTGACTAATATCCTCATGAATGGTGGCCTATATTGCAAGTATAGGATATTACAAAAATGCATGGGTAAAAAATCTATTTGTGATAGACCAATGGATTTTAGTTGAACAGAGTATAGACGAGGCACTGATATTATTTCAGATTCCACATTAGGTAACAAAATTGTGAGTTGTCTTTCAGTTGCCATGGTTCCTCAGGTTAAAGGTCCTGTAACCTGAGCATTCCCAGATGAATCAAGCCTTCAACCACTGGCAGAACCTCAGTGCTTGAACAAGGAATGACGGCTGAATAATGAAGCAGACACCCCATGGTAGGATCCAGTCAAATCATGCCCCCACCCTCATTGCAAGATCCAGTCAGATCACACCTCATCACCCTTTGTCTACAAACAGAGCTCAATCTCCTTGCTCAGGGATAGTTTTGGAAACTATCCCCAGGGTTATCCTTACTTGTGTCAACTAATAACTTTCCTAGCTGTAAATAACTTAGCCATATCTATTGGCCTGATACCCGCCAAGTGAACAAATGCAAATATCTGAGAACTAAACTTTAAGACACTGCCACTTGTCCAGTTTTGATGTAGTATCACAGAAGAATATCCATAATTAACTAAAAATACTACTTCTTTTTCCAGCTTCATATATATATATATATATATATGTACGTGTGTGTGTGCATAAAGCCAGATTTCCTGTATATACTTCAACAAAACAACAAACTGAATGAGGAAGCAGATGTGAGAACTCAGCAGTCTTCTATTAACCAGGTATTAAAGAAATTGAGGGAGACCTGGAGTAAACCAATGCCACTCTTCACATTACTTTTGTTTTGGAAAATATAGTTATTCTCATAAAAATTATGAAATTAACTAATATATATTATGGTGCAATGAGTATTATAGTTTTTAATTGAACTAATCAACATTCAATTTTTTTCCTCTGTTTTAATTTCTAATAAAGTGATATTGATAGCTATAACCCAAATAAACAAAAACTCTCCGGAATTCTCGATAATCTTTAAGGGTGTAAAGAATTCCTGGGACCAAATATTTGGGAACTGCTGATATAAATAAATAAGGAGCTGAGACAGAAAACAAGAGTAGGGACAGAGCCACTTGAGAAGAAGCCACTGCTGATGCCTCTTTGGTCTTAAGGTTTAAGTTGAGATCTCAAGAAAGAGCTGGGAGTCCCTGCCACCAGCTGTGACCAGCAGCAGCAATACCGTGAGGAACTTGTTAGAGATGCAAATTTTTGGATTCTACCCCAGACCTGCTGACTCTGAAACTCAGGTGAGTCTGATGTACATTGAAATGTGAGAAAGGCCCTGGAAGGAGAAAAAAAAAGTAAACATAATTGAAATGCAATGCCCTAAGCGCCCAGGGCACAGAGAGAAAGGTCTACGTGGAAGACTGGACAAGAAAAGGAGCTTTCCTCTTAAAACGACCTAAGCTGGGTCCCAAAGGGATGGGTCAGTGACATCCTGGCGACAGCGAGTGATAGAGGCTCCCAAGCCCCAAGGCACACACGGCAAAATGCAAGTAGTTCCAACTTCAATGTGGAGCTCAATGGTTAACCAAACTCTTTCTGCAAAGGGACAAATGGTAGATATTTATATGCCAAGAAGCAAAATTGAGGCTGTTGTGTAGTAACTTAACAGGAGAGAAAACTGTCCCACCCTGCCCCATCTTTCTGGGGTAGATCAGTGCCTCACCCCTACCCCCACCTGCGCCCAGTAGCCATCAGCTGGAGAGATTCTCAGAGAAAGAGGGCAGTCCTGAGGGGGTATGGTCAGTTTCATTGTCTGCCCTGGTGACACCCAGATCCCAGCCAGCGATTCCTCCTCCTGGAGAGGCCATCTCAAGTTGACAGGTGGCCAGGTGCAAGTCCCAGAATCATGACTCCCATACTGAGATTCCACTTCTTGGTCCCAGCAGGTGCTCACGGCAGAGTCCCCAGCATGTAGGTGGTGACCAGAAGGAGAGCCCTGACAGCATCCAGGCACAGCTGTGGGCTGCAGGGGCAAGTGCTGGGAGTGTGTGGGGCAGAGGGTGCTGCAGGTTTGCTTTTGGGATTCTCACAGCCTCCCATGGTGCCATTCAAAAAAATGGGGTGAGTCAGCTTTCTAGGGTATATAAATCAAGTGCTAAAATACAGGTTCTGACTTTGTAGGTCTTGATGCGGCCCGAGATTCTGCATTAGTGTCAAGTTCCCACAGCAGCTACTAGTTCCTTCACAAGGCTTTGAGCAGCAATCTCTCTCTCTCTCTGGCTGAAAAGTAGGGGAAAGTCTGGCAAGGGGGCAAGATTGGGGACCTGAGGAGGGAGTCTGGATGTAGCAGGCACTTTCAATGGAGGGACTACATGCAGGTTTTTAAAAATACAGATTCCTCAGCCCCAAAGGAATCAGAATCTCCAGGAGCTATCTATGTACTATGTTAGGTAAGGGAGAAGAAAGCATAGACTGAATTCTACTATAAAAATTTGTTTTTATTAGAAAACTCTCACACTGAAGTATTTGATCAATGACAAAATGGTAAACAAAAACACTAGATCATTTGTAATCTGAGCATGTCACCAAAAACAAAACCATTTTTAGATTTGCTGGAAGCCTTTTTATTTGTCTTTTATACAAGCCTTCCACCAACTCCATTTGTTACACATATGAGTTCATACCAGGGAGATTCCACAATTTCCCACAGATGAGTTGCAATCCAACTAGAAGTTTTCATCGGAATTTATTTCCAGAAAAATGAAAAAGCTGATCCTAAAACATCATATGGAAATGCAAGGGACCCAGAATAGCCAAAACAGTCTTGGAAAAGAATAAAGTTAGAGGACTCATACTTCCTAATTCCAAGAAGTGGGCCAGGACAATTCGATGTGAAAAGAACAGTCTTTTCAGCAAATTGTGCTGAGGCAACTGGATGTAAGAAAGAAGTTGGTTCTCTTCCTCACAAGGATGTACTCCTGTGTTTCCCTCTAAGAATTTTGCGGTTTTAAGTCTTATATGTAGGTCTGTGATCCATTTTGTCTTAGCTACTATACATGGCACACTTGTCGGGAAACAACTGAGCATAAATGTGTTTATTTCTAGACCCTCAACCCCATTCCCTTGCTCTGTATATCTGTCCCTGTGCTAGTACCACACGGTGTTGGTTCCTCTAGCTTTATAGTGAGTTTTGAAGTTGGAAAGTATACACAAGAGACTAGAAGCATATGCTTGACATGGATATTTATAGCACCATTCATAATAGGCAAAAAGTGGAAACATCCCAAGCGTCCATCAGTGGATGAATGGATAAATAAAATTTGAGAAATCCATGCAATGGAATATTATTTGGCAATAAGAAAGGAAGGAAGTACTGATGCATGCTTCATGGATGAAGCTTGAAACATGCCAAGTGAAAGAAATGAGTCACAGAAGGCACATGCTGCATGTGTCCACGGATGTGGAGTGCCCAGAAAAAACAAATCTATAGAGACAGAGTTAGATTCCTAGTTGCTAGGGCTGGGAGTGGGGTGAGGGTATGACTGCTAGTAAGTACAGGATTCCTTTTGGGAGTGAGGAAATGGTCTCAGGTTAGATCATGGTAGGTGATGATTTCACCACTTAAAATACGCACTGAATTGTGCGCTTTAAATGAATTCAATGTGGGGGTATGTAAGTTATATTTTAATAAAGCTGCCTTTCAAAGCTCAATCACTATTATTCAGAGGCTTTCTATGACACGAAAAAAGTTCTTGCATAAAATATGTATAACCCCCTAGCCTATCATTGACTACTAAAGTTTAGCAAACTTTCTCTTATCTGAATCTTTGTGACTTTGCTTAGTTGCACTTGATCTTCTATCTTTCCAGTATATGTATCTCAGTTTGCAAAGCAGTCAGCAAATATAAGTCCTGATAAATATGAATGGTCTGTTGTAACTATAGTAAGAGAGGGTAATGCGAAAATACTTACTGTCTCCCATGAAATCCAAGGAGCTCTGCACTGGCAGGCGTCTCAACTGTCTGGAGTGTTGTGTTCATACCATGGAAACAGACCCCTCCTTCCTCATGAAAGCCCGCCAAGCAACTATAGCTTCTCCGTGTCTGGTGGGGCGGGTCTGTGCTCTGTCACATCCTAACTCTCCTGCAATTCTCGCCTTTTATTTTAGCCCAAATGTGGTGGTCATTGACAGGTTCTTTCAAATAGCATTTGAAGAAAAAAAATTAAAATTAAAAAAGTAGCCAATGATTGCCAGGCCACACGAGACTGTGCGGGAGGTCAGCCGTTTAGTAGCCATTTGTGCATAGGGGATGTTTGAGCCCTGCGGAATCATGGAGACAGGATGCAGAGGGGGGCCTGGTTCACATTCAGAACCAGCTGTGAGAAGCTGGACAAGTTCCTTAATGTTGCAGAGCTTCTTTTTTCTTTCTCAGTAAAGGGAAATGTTAACATTTCTTAGGGCTATTAAAGACAGTTAGCTGAAATAATTTATGAAACACTCGGCACAGGGCGGATACTTAAACAAAAAGAAAAACACCAGTGAACAATCCCTGTTTTCTCCTCATCTCCTCTTCTGGCCCCTCGCTCTAGGCAGACATCTACTATATTCACGACGATGCTGGTCTACAAGACGTTCCCCTTCACCTTTCTTCATCCTCCCTTTCTTCCTCTCTCTATACCTCTCTCCTCTCATTCCTCCATCCATTTCTCTCTCTCCTTCTAACCCCTCATTTGCCATCTATTTGTCTGTCTACCGTTCTTCATAAACATATATACACACAATACATATATACACAGGATGATCATAAAGTTCATGTACAATTTAAAATATACAAGTATTTTGGAATGCATATATAGAGAGAGAGGGAGAGAGAGAGACATATATATACATATATATATATAAAGAGAGAGAGACATATGTATATATATAGTAGGGGAATGGACACCATGCTTGCAAGGACAGTCACTGGTTCTTAACACATCTAAGGAAATGCTGAGAGCAAGACAGTCTCCTGGCAAACTTAGAGAAGTGTTGTTGCTTAAAAGCAAGCCTCCAAGCGACTCAGTGTTCCAGAATGAGATAAGATTGGCCACTGGTTAGTAAGCAGGTGTTAAACCTTGAACATTTTATGGTGCTTCAATGTGGGGGTTGTGGGGAAAGAGCACGTGAGACAAGAGCACTTGGCGATCCCTAAGCACGTAGCCCTTGTACATCGTCACTGGGCACTCTCCACACCTGTTATCCTCTTAATAACCAGCCATTGCTCCAGGCTCTCCTGCACCTCTGGTAAGCCTCACCTCTTGCAAGCTTATACTTTCAATCCAAGTCCTGCCTGCTTCCTTCATGCGGTTCTGAACACATATCTATACACATCATCCATCTGCCAGAAACTCTACTGGGCCTTATGAAGGACAAGACACTCATTGTTCCTGTCTTCTTTGAGCTTATAACCTAGAGAAAAAAAAAAAAAAACAAACAATAAGCAAGAAAACAATGTGACATGTAAACTCATAACTTGTGTGAGTGTCATGAACAAACAACATGCATGGGCAGAGAATACCAGGAAAGGATGACAGACAACCCACACAGGTGACATTTGAGTTGAGACATGGCCCAGGAGAACAAGGCAGGTGTCTGAGCAGCTGGCAGGGTGATCGGGACAGAGGGAGGAAAGAAGCTTGCCTTGCATGCGGAATGAAGAAGAGGAGGACATAGCTGTCTTATGAACTGGGGGCAAGTAGAAGAGGAAGAGATGAGTAGGGGCCAGGCCTTGATCCCTCAGTCCTCCATGGTAAGACCTTTGGATTTTTACTCCAAGTACAAAAAGTAGTTATTGAAAGAGCTTAAACAAAGACAATGATGGTGCGACGTATATTTTCATAGAAGGTTACTTTGGATGTTATGTGGGGAATGGATTAAAGGAAGATGAAACTGAAAGCTGGGAGACCACTGAGGAGGCTACTGCAAAAGTCCAGACAAGACAGGATGGTGACTTGGAGACTGGTGGCAATGGAGATAAGAGATGGAGTGAAAAGAGTTACTTGGCAGGGACTACAGACATGACTTGTCGATGGGTTAGACTCGAGTAGTGAGGGAAAGGGAGGAATCAAGGAAGATCATGGGGTTTCTGGTTTGAAGAATCTGGTGGAAGGTGGTGACCTTGGTGGTGGCAGTGATGGGTGGGGCCAGGTTAGGTAGTACAGATTGGTGTCTGTTTTGATGTGTTAAGTTCGACATACATGTGAGACATTCATATCTCAAGAGGGTATCCAGAGTTCTGTGAATTTTGAGATAAAGATATATATTCTGGCATCCTCAGCATATAGTTGATATTTAAAAGCATAGGAATATATAAAATAACCACAGGACAGCAGCTACAGAGGGGAGACCCAAGCCCTGAGGTCCTGAGACCTATTAGCAGAGAAAGAATTAGAAAGGAGATTAAGAAGCCAGCGGGGTAGAAGGGAAATCAGTAGAACAGAGCCTCACTCACAGTAGCCAAGGGAGAAGTGTTTAATGATTGTCTGTCACTGAACAAATACTTGTCAAGTCACTAGTGATTGAATTATCTGCTGAGTGATGCAAGAGTACAAAAACAGGCCCTGCCCTCAATGAGCTTGTAATAAGGAACGGCTGCTAAGAAGTTATTGTCCTCGCCATCAGCCAACTGCAGCTAGGGCTTCAGCTTCCCTTGCACCATCTTGCATGTCACCGTCCCCTAATAACAGGTTTCTGACATGCAACTTCTTGATAAGTCACGAGCTGGCCAAAGGAGTGAGGCAACCAAGGGGAAGGGCCCCAGGACTTCTCACAAGTCAAGAGTGAGCTACTTCATTCTATCAAAAAGAAGAAGAAGAACCCTCCAAAAGGTTCAAAATATTATGGTGTATTCTGAATCTAAAAATAATTTTGATACAAGACACAAGGCTATACAACAAGTAAAAATAAATATAAAAACAAGCCAAAATAAATCCTGACCTTATGAAAATATTAATGATTTCTTCTTTTGAATACTCAAGTTTTATGATGAAAGTTTTTCAGTGCTGACAGTGTGACCTTATGATGAAGGTCAAATATTTACACTCCAGGGTTGCCCACAGATCTTGTGATAAGCTGCAGAGGCCACCTGGGCAGTATCTGTAGTCCAGCCATTGATTTTGGTCACATGGTCTCAAGCATCGGGACTAAAATTTCTGGCTGAGGCGAGTTCCATGAAACCTTTTCTCCATAGAATCAAGGCCATTTTTAGGTCAGGAAGGAATTCTGGAAATAATGAGCTAAAACCTCGTTTGACAGATAAGAATATTAAAAATCCTGACATTACCATTATTTACAAAGTAATACTGCTACTGTGCTGTAATTCATCTACTGCCACCTCCCCACCCCAGCTAAACACAGTTAGTAGAGCAGATGCCTCTTCGGGGACTAATTATGGGCTGGGCAGCTGTGCCACCCCCTTGCGCGCTTTCTCATTGCTGTTGACCCCTGGACCACAGGACACTGTGATTTGATTCTCTCCTACCCCACTCTCGTTCTAAAGAAGATGATAAGAAAAAAAAAAAAACCACACAGGCATTCTTCTGAGCACTTGCACACACGTGAATGAATTTAATTGTGTGGGGCAGGTACGATCATTATCCCTACTTTACAGAAGAGATAACCGAGGCACATAGTAATCAAGTAACTGGCTGAAGGATACAAAGCCAGTAATCAAACAGGCCAGGCAGTGTGGCTGCAGCACCCATCTTTTCACTCGCTGTGTGACACTGAGGTGGTAAGTCAAATGGTATTGAAGTGAAGACTGTCCACCCGGAAAGGAAGCAGTTTTAAACTCAAACCATTACTTATAAGAGAGGTAATAGCATGCCCAGTGAGGTGCACAAAATGGGGATCTGGGAACTGAGAGAGGCAGGAAGGGAACGGAATATTGGTTAAATGCCTTTGTCTTTCAGGCACCGTTACTAGGAGTTTCGTGGATATTATCTCATCAATCCTAATACCAAACCTGAACTATAGATAGTTTGCAGGCAAGGAAACCAATGCGCAGAGAGCTTGCTCATACTTAGAAAAAATATCTCTACTCCCCGTTGAGAATTTAGGGTATGAGGACTGCTCAAACTCAGGGCCTGACAGTGTGGCTAGCACAGCTCAGATTTGGGAGGAGGGGGTGGAGCGGTGTCCCAGGGCTGCCTGCATCTGGGACAGGGAAGGAAAGAGTTGGGTTCCCCTTGGAATGCTGGATCATTTGTTCCCCTCTGTCTATATCCATCTTGCAGGGGCTGTCACAGGGCCTCCTAGTCAGGAAGGAGGCCTTGGATGACATCTCAGCCCACCTCTGAATCAGACTGGAGAAGAGGGAGGTGCTGGGTCTAGGAACCAGAGGAGCTGGAGGTGTGTTCCAGTTCATGGAGAAGTCTGGGAAATCCTGTTGGGGTTAGGATTTCCAGGCGTGCCGTGATCCTTTAAAATACTATGAGACCTAGATGAGGCCGTGCTCTCACCCCTGCTGGGTGCTACACAACCTGAAGGGAGGCTGTGTCACTGTCCTGGGGACTTACAAAAGTGCTGTATATTCCTGTCATCAACTCACGTCTCTCCTACCTGGCAGCCCTTGTCCAGGCATACCATCTTTTCTGTGGACCTATTGTCCCCGTGTCAATTGCCTCGAAGGGCCCCTTTGGGGGGATAAATTCACGGCAAAGATTTCTTGAGAATTTAGCCACATGTGCAAAAAATACCACATCTCTCTATAAGGAGCTATTAATCTAGTTGAGGAAGTAAGATATTGTGCAATAACGTGTGATAGAGAACAAGAGAGGCACAAAAGCCCTTTCAGATTGGCATTTAGGGAGCAGTAGGTGTGCCGGACTTTACCATCTGTCTCGCCAGATCCACTCTCCGTTATCCTGGGAGGCTGAGATGTATGGATGGCACCCACGGGCTCTGGGGCTGCTGGCTTCCAGTTGGGCCTAAATAATTTCCAGCAGGAAAATGGAGTGTGGCTAGAGCATCATGGGGTTGGAATATTTAGTCCATTGGCTTCCTTCCTACATGGCTGCCATGCGTTTGCTGTGAAGGGCACAGCCCCTGTCAGGGGGTTTCTTCTCCATGGGGTTCACCTCGCCAGGTCCCAGCCCCTGTGTTCTCCACTTGCTCCTTCCTGCCCCTGGGTTAAGAGCTCTCCAGTGTAGTCTGCATAAAGGGACTGCACCATGCCTTGTTGGATTCCCTATGTCTGTTTCCCCTTTGTCCACAGACCCCTTATTAAACACTCATTGAATAATATAGTGTGAGCATGCGACCTGCTTGCTGCCAGGACCTGGGCCAATAAAGTGGGAATTATGTAGGCAAAGGGGATGCCGCAGCATAAAGTCCAGAATGGCTGAACATACAGGGAGTTGAACATGGGAGACTTGAATGAAAAAGAGGTTGCAGCCAGATCCTGACGGACACAAATGTCATGTCAGGACATCTGGACTTGATTTCTCCCTGTGTGCAATGGAAAACACCGACAGTTTCTGAATGAGGAAGTAAAATAATTACAAGGCCATCACTTTTGGAGAAGTAATTTTGCCACAAGAATGTAAAATGTATTCTGGGGGTGAAGGACACCTATGAGGAAGGGGAAAGAGAAGGCAAAAAGAATAAACTTGCATTTCTAGATATTAATCACAAGGACAATTAAGAACATGTGCAAGGTTTTAACTGCAAGGCCATTCACTAAAGTACCATTGCAAAAATTAAATGTTACAAATAACCCAAATTTCCACAAGCAGCCTTCTGAACTAATGCCATAGATGTGGGTTTACTGGCTTGACAAAATGTTAGTATTATGTTGCTAGGTGAAAATAGAACCTTATAAAAAGGACAGATAATTTCAGTAAATATAGGGAGAAAAGCGTCTTAAAAGGATATGCACTGTATTAACAAGAAATACTATTTTTTTCCACAGCAAGCATGTCTAACTTGTGTAAGCAAAAAAAAAAAAATGATTTCATAATTTCATTTCAAGGGTAGAGCTTTTGAGGGCCTTGAGTGGTATGGTAACAGTCAGAATGGGAGGACAGGCCGGATGGCATTGTGCATGTGGAATCAAATGACTCGGCAATGAGATATAGGATCTGGGTGACTGAATCATACTGAAAAAACATGCGAGGCTTGGACCTAGTACAACGTAATACCTCCTATGTCTTGGTTGAGGTTAATTAGGGGTGTTATTAATGTATGGAGTAAGGAAAATGACCTAGAGCCTGGTTAGGCAAGCCAGATGGTAAAAACCAGATACCGAGTGAATGCAAACAAGTCCATTGTGACAGCCAGGATTGTATAGGGACCCAAGTAAACTGTGTCCACTGCCAATGAGGAACAAAGGCTGAGCCTGGCCCTGGATAATAAATTCAAAACACTGAATAAAAGATTCTTCATCTTCTCTCTTTCAGAAACTTAGAGTCATGGCTATCCCGGACCTGCTGTCCTCTGGAAGAGCTTCACTTCTGACCTCTCGGATGCCAAGTTCCAGCCTCTGACCATGACAGTCTACCTTCCTACTTCTGCCACTGTGCCCTGGGGGTTCCTTCCAACCCACCCAAACCTGGAATTTGTTAGTTCTTTCCAGTTATTCATATACATATTCATATATAGAAGAATTATCTCATCTCTCCCACAGGTATTTACGTGTGCATGTAAAATATCTGTACGTATGTGTATAATTTATGTGCACGTGTTTCAGAAAAACTCAAACCACGTTTTTTATTTTGTTTTGATTGTTTTTACACCACCACATTTGTCAACATGGAAGAAGACTGTTGTGACTAAGTGTGCGTTAGGCAAGTTCTCCCCACCACTGTGTGAGCAAAAGTTTTGTAATGAACACTGAATGAGTGTCCTCGAATTTAATCCCAACACTGTCTACCTAGAGATAATATTGGATCTCACTGGCTGAGGGCTCAACCCCCAAAACTGTCTCCCCCCCCACCCACTTTAGATACCAGTCACAAGTCTAGGCCTCTGGAACCTTTGAGCAACCCGTGGCTTTTGATTAACCAGAGCAGCTCACGGAACACAGGGAAGGACTTACTTATTGGTTTATTACAAAAGATGTAACAAACAATACAGGTGAAGAGCTGTGTAGGGCAGGGTATGGGGAAGGGGCAACGAGGAGTTTCCATGCCCTTCCCTCAGGGGCCTCCCTCTGGACCCTCTGCATATTCAGCTATCTAGAAACTCCCCAATCCCTGTCTTTGGGGGGTTTTGTGGTGGCTTTGATACATAGGCATGATTGACAACCATGCAGAGATATGACTGGACAAAAAGTACCAATATGAACCCAGCAAGGCCTGTCTAGACTTTTCTTAGCCTCTCTGTAGCATTCCTTCCTCTCCAGGGCATGGAGCAGTACCCTCTCTGGAATGAAGGTCTTTTGAGAAATAATCAGATTAGAATCCTGCCTTGGGCAGGTGAACAAAGGACAGGAGATCAGAGAGAGAGATTGTTTCCCAGCATCTGTTCCCTGAGGCCTAAATTGCCCCAACCTAATAACAAAAGACTTTAACAAGGGCCATGGGAGTTACAACCCATGAACCATGGATGAAAACCCACGTATGTATATAAAATAACAACATATATATGTATAAACTGTGCATAGCGTATGTGCACGCATTAATAGCTAGCATTTATCAAGTGTTCACTCCGCTTGTCAAACATTGTTCTAAGCCCTTTTCATGAATTATTTCTTTTACATTTATTATTCCTTTTAATTCTCACTACAACTCCATGACATAGGTGCTGCTATTGTTTCCCTTTTACAGACTATGAAACTGAGGGGTTAAAGGGCTACATAACTTGCCCAGGGGCTTAGAAGTCGAGCTGGATTGTCTGACTCTGCCCTCTTACTCGCTATGCTTACGTCTAGAAAAGTCTCTGAAAGATATGTACCAAACTGTTGAATAATTTTCTAATGAGGTTGGGGTTTCAGAGCAACCCGTATGTTCTATTTTTTTCTGTTTTGTTTAGATTTCTAGCGATATGAATATTACATCTCAACCAGCAAAAAATGCTCTTTTCAAATTACCACCAATTCCCTCATTTTGTTATCTTTAGCACATGTGGTGCATGACAAGTTGTGTGTCTGGACTCTGGACTGAATACAGGGGAGTAACAAAGGCAGGGCTTCTGTCCTCTGGGTGCTCACTGTCCAAACTCCTGCTTTACCCAGAGGACTCTTTTCGTAGCTCCAACTCACCTTTTCATCCTTACTTTTTCTCTGCTCTGTCCCTATTTCTAAGGCTTTGGTAACCACAACGGAGAAGCTGACAATCCTAAGGTATATCGTTCACTTTTAGGCCCCTGAGTGTTTGCTTCTGAGCTTCTACATTCTGTAGAACACATGTTCCTTTTTCCAGAAGAACTTCTCTACTCACTCTTGAAAGACATTGTCTTGTTAAATCCTTCCTTTTCACAAATTTCTGTATCTTAAAAAGTTCTTAATATTTAATCAATGCATTCGTGTGCCTGGTTCAAACAGTTAAAATAACAGTGAAGTACTAAAAAAGAAAATAAGAGTCTCCCACTTCAGCCCACTCCAACCCTAGCCACAATGCTAATGTCATTCTACAAGCTTTTAATGATTTCTGTTTTTAGATTTCTGGTGGTTATCTCCATCTTTCTAAAATAACATGCTATCTCCTTATTTCATGGTTTATCATCTTAGGCCTTGTCTGTTAGTTTCTCCTAGGAAATATGAAGATTCAGCTCACATAAGCACTGGGCTTATCTTTTCTCCTCCCTAATGTCTGCACAGAGACACATCTCTATGCTCACTGCTCTCACCTATGCAAACTCACACCTTTCTATCCCCTTCTGCCAATTAGACAGTATTTCCAGAAGCTTTGTAACCCAACCTTCTCTCTACCCTGCTTCTACTCCTTCCCCCTTCTACCTATCAACTTTTATTATACTTGTGCATTCAAAACATTGATCATTTTACATTCTCTTGTATAGTCATAGTGAAATATTCTTTGGCTTGTTTATAAGGTGATTCCAAAAGCTGAAAACCAATAAGCAGTGTTTCCATACTTAGGCCACATGAATGTTGTTCCCTGCACTCCAGTGGAGTGCTGTCCTCAGAGCTCCTGCTCTGGGCCATTCAGAGAACACTCTTGGATTTCAGGTTTAAATGGTGTCTCCCAACACCACAAGTGGCTCGGTAACTCCATCTTAGGTGATATCACACTTGTGTCAGGCCTTTCCTGGACCTTTCCCCCTCGGAGTTCCTAGTTTTAATTTTAACTTTGGATTTTAAATTGAAATAATTTAATCTTCATTTTTTCCTTTACATTCTGACATCTTCTAATAGCATCAAGAGTTTCCAAGTTCTGAGTCATACTTTCAGTTTTATTGAATCCCATTTTTTTTTTCCTCCGGTCTTTTTACCCCAATCAGGATAGATTGCTTCCTAGGCATTGCTGCCGTTCTGGGACTTCCCTCTTCTGCCCATTTCAGTTAGAGCCATTTTTCCAGGTCCCAAACAATGAGGGTGTCCTTGATGCCCACACCTTTCCCAGGACACTTAACCTCACGTTGCTGAACTCCCACATTCCTCTGTGTTTGTCTACATAGGGTAACACTTTATACTGATATTTCCTTATCTTCCTTGAAATGGTACTTGCCATAGAGTTGTCCTTCAGTAAAGGCTATTGGAATTAAAAAAACACTGAGTACATTGTTACAATTTAATCCAATATCTTGATTGAAGGGAAGGGCCATCACTTACACTCATATTAAGAGTAAATCAGCACTGCTGTGTTGGTGAGAAGTGGGAATAGAAAGTAAGAGGTAAGAAATAGCTCAACAAAGAATCAATTCATAAAAACAACTACATTTTTTTTTACTTTGCTTTAGAAAACTAAAACATAACCCATAGCAGACTTATGTATGTATGTATGTATTTTACATCCTCTGTTGCCTAGGCTAGAGTGCCGGGGCACGAGCCTAGCTCACAGCAACCGCAAACTCTTGGGTTCAAGCCTCCCTGGTAGCTGGGACTACAGGCACCCCCCATAATACCCAGCTAGTTCTTCTATTTTTAGTAGAGATGCAAAGCTCCAAATCACCCCTGCCACATACCCTGCCCTACTTTGCTCAGGCTGGTCTTGAACTCCTGAGCTCAAGAGATCCTCCTGCCTTGACCTCCCAGAGTGCTAGGATTACAAGCATGAACCATCGCCCTGGCCAGGCTCACTTTATAATCTGTATGCCCTGAGTTGACTTGTCCTTTTGGAATGTGAAGAATATTCTTTATTAATTCCATTTATTAGGGTCACCAGATATAATACAGGATGCTCAGTTAAATTTGAATTTCAGGTAAACAAATAATTTTTAGTGCACATATGGTCCAAATAGTACATGGGACACTTATACTAAAAAGCTATTTGTTGTTTATCTAAAATTCAAATTTAACTGAGCGTTCTGCATTTTTATTTGCTATAATTGGACACCCTACCCTTCTCAAAGTACTTCTCCAGGTACTAATCTGCCTAATGTCAACCACTGTTGAATCCCTCTCAGAAAATATGATCTGATGACAATGAGAGCTCTTATTTCACACTTGTTTTCAAGACCTGCCCTCTAAGCCCACCACTTTTTTAGGTGTGGTATTGAGTCTCTAACTTCCTCTGGTTATAAGGGGAAACAAGAGAAGGCCTTAGCGATCTCCTTGGTAGGGCGTTTGTATACTCTTTTAGATTAATATTCTGGGGCATTTTGTTTAACAGTGAATTAGCTTTAAAAGTACAGGAAAATGCTATTGACTGATGTAGTTTTTAAAAACTTTTATCTGTTGTTAGGTTTGAATGAGGAACTGCTTCTTTACAGCTGTTAGTATCTGATAACCCACATGGGCTGTATGTTTCCCACGTGTCAGGCTCGGTCCTAACCATTTCGTCTGTATTTGCATTTCATTCTCACAAAGTGCCTCCTGACAGACTGACTTTATTATCTCCACTTTACGAATGAGAATACTGAGAAGCAGAGATGAAGAACTTGCCCAAGGTCAAAGTAGGAGAAACTAGCTACAACCCACGTCCTCAGGTTCAAAATAAAACCAATAAAATTTCCAGTTCTGGCACCTCACCAAGAAACAAAGTATTTTTTAAAATGTAAACTTTTAATAACGGCACACATAAACCTCAAAGTACTTTGCCTGAGTTTCTAGCCAATGTTATAAATGAACGCTTCTTAAATTATCAGAGGGGGTTGAGAAGCAAGCACTGGAAAATGAAGGAAGGCGTTAAACTCTAAAAAACTTTAAGACATCCTTTCTAACAACGGTTTCCGCTAAATATGAAGCGCTACTCCTGACTGCCCTGATTGCCCGGGGAGGCCTTCCAACCCGGAGCAGAGTCCGCACGAGTTCCGAAAGGGCACCCAGCCTGCGGGGTACTGCAGCACGGATGCGCAGACGGACTCGACAAAGGTAGTGAATTTAGAGAACATAATGAGACAAGCAAGGGAGCTTGGTGGGGGGGGGGCGGGGGTGAATTCCGCAGGGAACAAACAGAACCGATCGAGTCAGGTGTGAGAGCAGGAACTGGGAACACTGCTCCGCCGAGGCACCGTGCGGCTCCATCCGGCTCCGGGCCGCTAAACCAACCCGCGGGGCCAGGCTGCGGGACCCGACCCTGGAGAGGACACAGGGCGCCCCGGAGCCCGCTCGGGCCGTCGGTCGCGGCTGCTCGCTGGAGGCCGGCGGTCGCACGCTCCTCCCCCGCCCCTCCCCCGCGGTGCCGGGGTCGGGCAAAGAGGCCGCGCGGGGCGGGCCCAGGGCACTGCCCACTCGCCCCCTGCTCGCCGGAGCTGCCCCGCGGCCCCCGCGACCACGGTGACCGCGGCTGGCCAGAGGCCCGCGGTGCCGGCGGCGAGGAAACATTCGGGTTTGGCGCGCTCGGAGCGCAGCGGATCGTGCCCAGGGACCCCGGTTGCCCCAGCGGCTCGGCGCAGCGCCCGAGTGAGGAGGGGCAGCGGCCGGCCGGACCGGGAGGACAGACGCGGGCGCGCTCGGCTCCGGCGGCACAGTCGCCCGCGGGAGGCCGGGCCCCGGGAACGGCGAGCGACCGGCCGCGGTGAGCCACCTGGGCCGGTCCTGGGCTCTCCGCCCGTCCGCCCTCGGAAGCAGCGCTGGGATCGTCGTTGCGGGGTAGGTGATGGAATTCGAACCCGGTTCTCCCGAACCTTTTCCTAACAATTCCAAGCTAAGGGGGATGATCAGGCCAGGGGACAGGGAGCGCGGAGCTTTCCCATCAGTGGGTCTCCTACAGGGAGACACACGTCCCCTCTCTAGAGGTTTGGAGCCGGGTTCTGAGTAGCTGCGGTGGGAACCAATGAAAGCAATTCCTCCCCCGCCTGGGCGGCTCTGCCGCTGGCCCGACAAAATCAGGGCTGTTCCACTCTGAGTCAAGGATGAGTTTTTTAGAAGTCAGTAAAATTAGGAAACAAAAAAACAGCGTCTATCTCATCGTTTCATGGACCTGCTATTAGAACTTTCTGTCGCGAAAAATGAAAAGTTCAGGCTTTCACTGATGCCTGTGGTTCTTGGGATCCCTGCGGAGGTGGTGAGGGAGGGCGGAGAGCTGCGTCTGGCTCCTGAGCGGGAGCTTGCTACCTTTAAAGGGCACACAGATTCAGGTTTAGGTGGGGCGTGTCAACAAATCAGTCTTGCACAAATTACCTTTGACCCAGATGAGAATGCTGAGCTGGGAGATTGGTGTATGTATGAGTAGGAGCTGGAAAAATGTATCCCCTGAGGCTCTGGCAATCCCGAGCTGGCATTGAATTTGGGGATGTAGGCATTATGCTTAGCCCTGGACCAAGAAGGAGCACTGCCGAGCTGCCAGCACCCAGATCTCTTCACAGAGGGAAACCTAGCTGCCCTGCAGAAGGTGGTGAGAGAGCCCGCCGGCCTGGCCTTTCCCAGCATGCCTGCTCCTTGCACTTGGCATTGAGGGTGCTTTCCCTAAGCTGTCGAAGGGGTGATGATGCTCTTCATTGAACCGAGCCCTCTGTTCTCAAGGCAGGAACCATAGATTGCCGCTGCCAGTTGTGCCACAGAGGCTGAAGAAGGATGTTAATCTGGTCCAGCCACTCCTTGTTGAGAAATCCCTTCTGAGGTGTGGAGGGCTTGCTCAACACCGCAGGGCTTTTCCATCAAACCCAACCCTGGGCAGCTGGTCCTCATTTCCTCCCCATTGTTCCTCTGTGCACTTTGTACTTTAGTTGTGAGGAGCAGCCATGGATACCACCACCTTCCCTCACTTGGCAGAACAACATAATTTATCACCTTCATAATTTATTTACGCTAAGAGGCTCTCTTAGCATAACCATTAAGAAAAGTGCCCACTACGTCCCTGAGCAACTGGAGTGGGAGCTCTGAGAAGGTCAGATGGAATTTAGGGGTCCCCTTAATCCGTGTTCCTATTCCTGACACCCCAGAAGATGGATATTTCCTGGAAAGGAGGGCAATTATCAGGTTATTTATACTGTGATTCATGTTAACCCTGCTTTTTTTTTTTTTCAAGATCTATGATAATGAGCCTGACTGAACCACAAAACGTTGAGAAATTTCTATAAAAGTAAATAAAGCATTGAAGAAAAAGTATTGAGTGAAAAGAAATTGAAGAGGTCTATTTTTAGATCTTTGAGTATTCTCCAAACGTCTTTCCAAAATGGATGTATTAGTTCCTTTTTAAGATGGTTTGACTCCTCAGATTCCCATAAGGTTCCACACAAATTTTAGGGTTTTTTATCTGCAAAAAAGCTGGAATAGGGTGGCGCCTGTGGCTCAGTGATTAGGGTGCCAGCCCCATATACCGAGGGTGGTGGGTTCAAACCCAGCCCCAGCCAAACTGCATCAAAAAATAGCCAGGAGCCGGGCGTTGTGTCAGGTGCCTGTAGTCCCAGCTACTGGGGAGGCTGAGGCAAGAGAAAGGAGATTGCTGTGAGCTGTGACTCCACAGCACTCTACTGAGGGCGATAAAGCGAGACTCTGTCTTTACACACACACACACACAAAAGCTGGAATATTAATAGGGATGACATTATTATTATTATTATTATTATATATTTTTTTAGGAAACTACCATTTTGATCTTGGCTAAAATTTTCAAAATTATATTTCTGTTCTTTCTTTTTTTTTAATTTTTATGTCGTTTGTTGATGTTTTCTGGAATATATAGTTCAATATAGCTAGTTTTTAATTATTTGATGTCCTATTGCATTATCAAATAGATTATTTCTCTTCATCTTCAAACCTATGAAATTTATCATAGTAATAGGATTATACTAATTTCTTCTTTCCCTTATTTTCATGGGCCAAAGTATCTTAGAAATGATTCTAAAATATTTCCATCCATTTGGTTTTAATGTGTCACTTAAAGGCAAAAGATTGGTAGAGTTTTTTTTCAATTCAGTCTATTGAATTTTTCTTCTGAGATAACCATTTTTATTTAGTGTGATTGATATATTTATATCACTCTTTTCTCATAATTAATGCTTTGTTTTGTTGCCTTTGTTTTTGCTTTCCTTTTTTACTTATGTAATTCCTGCCATTTTCATTGTTGAATTGGGTTGTTTATTTCATTTTAAAATTATCTCCCATTCATATATTTCGTAACAGCTCCAAATATTTCACTACTTATTTCTTTTTTTTTTTTTATAATTTTATTGAATCATAATTTGTACATTGGTGCAATCATAGGGCACGATTCATATACATTCAGAAATGTTTTGATCGTACTGTTACAGATAGCCTTCATGGCATTTTCTTGATCACTATAT
>CAUYON010126433.1:0-26182 GCA_963573935.1 Arctocebus calabarensis | reverse complement strand
AGGTGGCACTCATAGCTCAGTAGGTGGGGCACCAGCCACATTCACTGAGGCTGGTGGGTTTGAACCCCGTTCGGGCCAGTTAAAATGACAATGACAACTGAAACAAAAAAATAGCTAGGTGTTCTGGTGGGCACCTATAGTTCCAGCTATCTGGGAAGCTGAGGCAAGAGAATTGCTTGAGCCCAAGAGTTTGAGGTTGCTGTGAGCTGTGACGCCCAGGGTGACAGAGACTCTGTCTCAAAAAATGAATAAATAAAAATGGAAAAGAAGAAAAGAAAAGAAATACTGTCTTAATGGAGAAATAACACTTGCAGAATACAACAATTAAAATAGCAAAAAGAGGTATTTGATTAAGAGCACAGCCCCCTGGTACCCCAAGCCCCTGAGGCCGCCTCCTTAGAAGCAATTATTGAGAATTTCTTGTGTAGCCCCCGGCGGGTGCTGTGTGCCTGTGACCATACATGTCTGTGCACCCTCATAAGCGCTGCTCTGCACGCTCCCTTTGCTGATAGCATATGCCCGGTATCTTTAACACCCGCATATTTGGACCTACGTCAGCAGCCTTATAGGTTATGCAGGGCTCCACGGCTCTAGCGGGCCCTGCTTTATCTGAGCAGCTCCCTCCTGCCGGCTCTTGTGCATTTTACTGTGTTCTGCTCTGGCAGCTGCCACTGCGGTAAACATCCTCTCACCCTGCAGAAGCGTCTTTGAGCACAGGTCCAGATATGCCCATCTGCAGAATAATCCCTAAAAGCAGAACATATTTTATTATTGCTCTGGAGCTCCTACCAAATGGAACAGAAGGTAAGAAACAGAAATATGAGTCACACAGATTAGAAAGAAAGAGGAGGATCTGCCATTCTTTGCGGACATCAGAGTCTTTTACCTAGAACATCCAATCGAATTGGATGATGAATTATTAGAGCTAAGAGGACTCAGCACAGTGACCAGAGAGAGGCATGACATAGAAAAGAATCAATTGTCTTCCTCCACTCCAGCAGTAACCAATTAGAAAATGTAACGGGGGCTCGGCACCTGTAGCTCAGCAGCTAGGGCGCCAGCCACATACACGGGAGCTGACAGGTTAGAATCTAGCCCGGACCTGTCAAACAACAATGACAACTATGACCAAAAAATAGCCAGGCGTAGTCCCAGCTACTCTGGAGGCTGAGGCAAGAGAATCCCTTAAGCCCAAGAGCTTGAGGTTGCTGTGAGCTGTGATGCCACTGCACTCTACTGAAGGCGACATAGTGAGACTCTGTCTCAAAAGAAAAAAAAAAAATTAACAGGAAAAAGAGGAGTGGAATTTCTGGGCCCAAATGGCCTCTAAAGCAGTGATTCTCACACTTCAGATGACATCAGAATTGCCTGGAAGGCTTGTTCAAGTATGTGTCCCAGTGCCTGGGAATCTACATGATAAGCAGGCTCTAGGTGAGGTGGGCACTGCTCATGTAGGGTAGCAAGGACCAGGAGAAACTGTTCCCATGTCCATAGCACCCAACGGAGTGCGAGGGGACAAGCCCATTCCCTGTGTCTTCCCCGAGGCTGGCTACAATCAAAGCCTCTGCTGCCCTGTCAGTGTGTGGATTTACTGTGCATTTCTTTACTTATGAATGAGGACAAGCATCTTCTCACGTATGGTCCCTGCCTTGATTTTCATGCCACTAGGTGGTAAAGGGACAGCCACTGGTTGAAGTGAACTCACATTACCACATGGCAGCTCAAGTCCAGCCACTGGCCCAGCTCTGAGTCCCCCTCTGTGGCAAGAAGGGATCTCGAAGGCCCTGCCGGCCAGTCCCTGCCTCCAGCAGGGCGCTACTCTGTCCAGCCAGCCCAAGAACTGGGGAGCCAGTGTTCCCGGCCCCACTAAGAGCATTTCCCAACACTGAATTGGCTTTGTGGTCAAAAGAGTAAAGAATCGGAATCCAGAGAACCTAAGTTCTCAAGATACAGCATCTTTGGTGAAAATGCAAAGTGATGCCAGATGGACAAGTTGAGCTGCAGCGATCAATGCCAGCATGTCACCCGAGGGTTTTAGTACATATTTAAAGCCAGGCTTTGACACTCGGGAGAGAGTAAGATGGATTGGGAGAAGCTGGAGAGCCATCCTATGCAAGGCAGGGGTTTTCAGGCCATTTAAATTGTGCATTTTTAGCGCTGCATCCTGGCATGTTTGTTAATAAAGACACAGAGCTGAGGCAACACAGAGTGTTTCTGCTTCAGCCCATTGTCTACCTCCAGAGAAATGTTATTGGAATCATATTGCATTTTCAGGTCCGATGAAGCTACAGTAATATGAGCATTTTATGCAAATGTGTTGTGGTGGGAAGAATGGAGTGTCATGTGCCATAAATCTTAAGGTAACCAGAGCCCTTGTTACTCCTCGGTTTTAACACATCCTGATAGGAGGCAATTATTTTGGACCAACAAACTGCCTTTGCTAGATGTTTGTCTCTGCTTGAAGCTAGAGCTTGTTTACTAGTACAGATTTATGAGGTCCGAGGACAGGCCAGCCAGGTGGCCGTGAGCATAGCCATGGAGGAAGTGAAGGCTCTCCCATTCACGTGCACACATGTGTCCGCCCTTCCCTCCACCCACCCTCTGTCCCTCCATCTCTGCCTCCAGCCATTCAGCCATCCACTTGTCCTTCTGGGGAGCCAGATCACGAGGAGATCGGAAGGGCCCTGGAGCTGAGACAGTCTCAGCTCTGCCGATTATGACCTGGGTGACCCCAGCAGGTGTCTTGACCTTTCTCTGTTTCAGTTTCCTTATCAACATTGTGAAAGTTGTCAGAGTCGAAATGGACTCACTTGTTTTTAAAACAAAACAAGAAAACAACCTGACAAATAGAACAGGGGAAGTCCGTGAAGAGAGGTTCTCACGCAGAGGGAGGTAACAAAAACTATCCCACAGGCTCTGCAAAAACCACCACCTTGCACCAAGCGTCGCAACCATACACAAAAACATACTTCTAGCAGGTTATCTGCCGGCAAAGCACCTGCCCACCCTAGCCTCGTTCTTGCTATTGGTTCTTGTTGCCAAGGATTTAGCCATTTCAAAACAATTCTGTAATTCTCATTTTTCCGTTAAAACCTTCATCTCCCTCTGTCCCCCCCCCCCCGAGTATGTACAGAGTTCACTGTGGAGTGTGTCGCCCCAGCACAATGCCCTGTTCTGAATAATTTTCTTTTTCCCTTGGACAGCCTCTCTCTGTATTACGTTGACAGCGTGACAGGTGACAGTGGCTGTTGAGGGCCAGGGGCCTGAGAGCAGTGTTTGACGGTCTGTGGATCTGGCTGTCATACCTTGTGTTCCTTCACTCAACCACAACAAAGCCACGAGTGCCTGCTCCTGAGAAAGCCCGGGTGAAAGGAGTCGATAGAGAGGGGACAGGGAAGTGGGGGCGCAGGGTGCTCTGCGGACAGGAGAGGACCCTGGAGTCTGGGGGAGCCCGCTCCACCCCTGTGCTGTGACTATATTGCTCTCCACACATGCTCCACAAAGACTTTGCAGGGATTTCCCAAGGGACCGCCACTTGCAAGGGCCTTCTGCTCTACCCAGTAAGTGTCCTCCACTTGGAGAGCTGAGACTCCTTCCCGAGTCTCGGCGGTGAAACCCCCACCACGGGCAGTCTCCCAGCAGGATGGTCAGCTGCCCCCCGGTTCTCCACCACGCCTCCCACCCCTGCCAAGCTCACCTGGCTCTCAGCACTCCTTCTGGAGCTATTGGTTATCCACCTAGTATGCAGACATGGCATTGGTAGCAAGGATGACAGCGGGAGCCGACAGCCCTATGGGAACGGGGAGTTGGCCCCGTGGCTGTGACCCCTCAGGTACATGCCATGTGCTGGAGCTGGAGGGACGGTGGGGGTGGGGTGGGGCTTCCTGCACCGTGACGCTGGAGTGCCCTTGAAGGAGGGGTTGGTGTCACATCCTCCATCCAAGAGGGAGCAGAGCCGCCCGGTGTCCTCTGGATGCTGCCCCACTCCTTCTTGTTCTGGGACCCAAACCGAGGCCTGTGGATATGTCCCATAGACGGAATCACACGCTGTGTGGCTTTCTGTGTCCGGGCTTCTTTCCCTGAGCATAATGTTTTCGAGGTCGTGCACATCGTAGTTGGCGCGTGTTCATGCCTCGTTCCTTCTTGCGGCTGACTCAATGTCCCTCGAGTGGACACGTGCGTTTGGTTTACCTGTCCACCAGTTGGGTCCTTTCGACCTTTCAGCTACTATGAGGGTTCCCTGCTGGACTGAAGGTTTCCAGAGGGCAGGGGGTAGGCTGGGGGCTCTGGCTGTCCAAGCCCAGGGCTCGAAGAGCTCCTGGTGGACACAGGCAGGGTAGGGAGAGACAGATTCCTACCTTGAGGCAGAGTAGTCCAGCCTTGCCCCCACACACCTTGCTGGCCACCCAGCACCCCACAGCTTCCCCTCTGCCTGGAATTCAGCACACAGGGGCAGGAATGAGGCAGGTGCCCCCGCACACTCTCCCTTCTGCTCTTTATGACTTTGCTGTGAGCACAGCCCTGGAAGGATATATGTCCACTCCCCACATCTGACCCACAGCTGGACTCCTGGGGAAAGCAGCCACGTGCACATGAAGGAAGGAGACCCGTAAGTCTGTGCGACATGGGCGAGAAGGCGCCTGGAGTTCTCCGGAGGGAAACAGCGGCCAGTGTGACTTGCAGTCTCAAGAGGTGAGAGCAAAGATGGCTGTAGCTGGGCCCCTTGTCCACGTGAGGAAGACAGGGAGCTTTCCTCTCGCAGCCTTACTGATGATCTGTGCCCCACTGCCATGGGTGATCATGTCTACTCCAGAGGGAGAAGGCAGCTATGGTCTGGCAGGAACATGGACGGCTAGAAGTCCGGAAAGTCAGTCATTTAACCCCACTCGTTAAATGACTCGTGGGCACGGTCACTCTCAGTGTAGTAGGGACCAGGTGGCGCCAGGAGAGCCCCCGACGCTGTGAGATGAGGACGGAGGCAGTTCCACACAGCGTCCCGTGAGCCCTGCTGGGCACGGACAAGGAAACAGATTCAGAGTGGATGAGTCATGGCCAGCATTTAACTCCTCCAGAATCTCCGAGCTCTACCTGCTACAACGTGTCCTGCCCGAACAGAAAAGCCAAGACTTCCCTTTCCAAGTCCTAAAACAGCTGTCTCCATCCCTCAGCCCCAGGCTCCAGGCACCACCACCGCCCCCTCCCAAGCAGGTGCTTGTGGGCCAGGCTGACCCCATGGTGCCAGCCCCCTGGGATGGGAGGCCTGAGGTGGCCCTTGCCCCACCAGGCTGTAGGCTAGTGAGAGGCGCCTCCTTGGTGGTCCTCACCTGCTGTGCTCTGCACTGCCTGCCTTACGGTGCAAGGAACACATGAACACATACAAATTACCCAACCCGTGCAATTAACTGTTTGCCGGGCTAATTGTCAGTATTAAATCTTGCTCAGTCACAGTTTTAAAGCTTAATTTTAAATCTCCATCTTTAAGAAATCCATACTCCCTCCCACCAAGGGAGAAAAAATAGATTTAATGGGCTTCTCCCACTTCCTTTTGTAGCAGCCCAGGTTACAAGGGGCATGCGCCAAGCAGATGTTTCCAAGGGCGACAAAGCTGCAGACTGTCTCCGCTGCTCTCCGGCCCTTGTCTTTGCTCCCCCAGATAAATTCCCGAATTAGGAGTTATTTCTCAGAGCCCTCTGAATGTCTGTGGCACCCCTTTCCCCAGCACAGTATAAATCTTTCCCGTATCCTCAGAGGTGAGGAGGCCCGAGAAAGCTGCCTTCACTCACGAGCCAAGAGCTGGGGGTCAGTGGAGGGAGGGAGGGTGTGAGGCTCCCCTGACTGAGACCACCGGCCACCAGCCACCCTCTCTCCCTGAAGGCTGATGCTGCCCCGGGGGCCTATCAAGAGCATGGAGGGAGCTCAGCCTCCCTCTCCTGGGGCCTCTCCCGCTTTCTTTCTGCGCCCAGAGCCCCCTGCAGAAGCAGGCCCGGGTTGCCTCTGTGTGAAGCCAGGAAAATGCAGACCACTATGGCATAGAGTCAGTGAATCCAAACTGGAGCTGCCCAGAGCCCCCATCTCACTCCCTCTTCTGTCCCAGGGAACAATAAGACCCAGAGAGGGGGTGACCTGTCTGAGGACACACAGCTGGGCAGGAGGGACCGGATCCCAGAGGCCTTGGCTCATGGCCAAGCTGGCAATGCGATGCAATGCGTTGTTCTGAGGGGCACACCTGGAGGTGAATTTCAATCATCCTCACTAACAACACGTTTTGTCTACACCTGAGCACAGACATTTCTGCTTACTGCCCTTCGTCAGGCTTCCGCAGGGGAAGAGGTGGCCTGGAGGGAGCAAGATGGGACAGAGGGTGGACAGAATTCCAGGTCTAGGGGGAGGGCATGGGCCAGGCCTGCAGCAGAAGGCATGGAAAAGAGGGATAGACAGCCAGGGCCTGACCCAGCTCAGGGCCGGCTGGACTCAGGCATTGAAGAGTGTGAGGGAAGGGTCGACTGTAACCCCGGGGTCTGAGCCCGGGGAATAAGGAAGCAGGGCAGGTTTGGTGGGGCAAGTGAGCTGGGTGCCAGGAGTGCCACCCTTGGGCTCCGAAGGTGGAGGGGCCTGCAGCCATTTCCATCTTGTCCTCCCACCTGTCACGTAGCTGCCACGGGTCCAACACATAGCAAATGTTGAGGGATCCAGGGGTTAGTGTCTCACAGGAGCTGCGCAGGTGACAGTGTGTATCCTTGCAGAAGCCCCCCTGGGTCCTCCCCAAGTCAGGAGGGAGCCCCACTCCCAGGTGGCTGCCCCTCAGCTCTGGGCAGGGTGGGCCTGGGCGTGTCCACCGGGCTGGGGCCACACAGCAGGGAGCCGGCAGCAGGTGCTAGGGGCCTGGAGGGAGGTCAGGGTGTGGAGAGACAGGGGTCGAGGGGGGAGGTTGGGTGGAGGATGGTGGGTGCCCTGAGCGCTGCTGTAGGAGCCAGCATGTACTCAGGGTAGCTGAAGGTGGGTGCAGGGTTTCTGGCACCCACAGAAGAGTTGGGAGGAAACGGAGTGCACACCTCCAGGAGTTTGAGGGTCAGAGTGTGAGCAACAGCCCCAGTGGCTTGGCAGGCGGGAGGGTGGGGAGCAGAGAAGATGGAGACTCCCCTGGAACAAGGGGTCCGCCCCATAGGAGCCAAACTGGGCTGTCTTTGGAGCCCATGTCCTGTGCTCAAGGCTGGTCAAGCCCCCGTCAGGAGGCCATGGGGATGGGGCTTTTCCCAGCAAGCTCCAAGCAGGTCCCTCTGCCCAGAGTGAAGACATGGTGACCAGAGCAGGATCGGGCACTTAGTGAAGTAAACATGTGGGGTGCCTCTGGCCACGGCCGAGGAGCCACAGGAGAGGGCCAGGAGACTTGGCGGACACCAGCCAGAAGCCAGCAGGGAGAGGACGGTGTCTCTGTGTGCGTGTGCCTGTCCTGTGACTCACGGGGAGACCCCACAGGAGGGTTGGCCTGGGATGCAGGCGGGAGGGCAAGGGGCCTGTGGATGGGACTGGGGAGGACCGTTCTTGAGAGGCCTGGATCTGGGGGAGCCACCCTAATCCAGGATGATCTCATCTCTGTCCTCATCTTAACCACAGCTGGGAAGACCCTTATTCCAAATAAGGTCACGTTCCTCAGGTTCCAGGTAGACACGACAATTTAGGGACACCCTTCAACCCACTGTGGGAGGAAGGGGGATGAAGTGACACAGTGGACCCACAGCCCCAGGCTGACGGGGCACCCGCTGTGTCCCTAGCAGGGCCCAGCAGAGGGGAGGTGGGCATCGCCACTCCCTCCCCTTTTTTGGGCCACCTTAGTGCAGTCCCCTCTGCAGCCTCCACCCTCTCCATTTACCCACTCACCCCTGCTGGGGGGGTCGTGCTGGCATCCTCTGATTTAATCGAGGTATCTGAATAAGTGATGCCGGAGCTCTTTTGATGACAGGTGATGGGGCTAAGCAGGCTGCAGAGAACAAAAGATGATGTTGCCACCCTGGGAGCCCTGGGGTTGGTGGAGTGTGGCGGGGGAGGGGGTTCTCCTGCCACTACCAGGCAGGGAGGCGGCACCACTCCCCTCCCCTCCCCTTCCTTCTCTTCCCCTTCCTTCCCTCCCCTTCCCTTCCTGGGAAGCAGCGGCCACATTTAATATGCAAAGGTGGAGAGGCTGGCATGGAGCATCCTCGATGCATGCCATATTTCAAACAAAGAATGCACAACAAAGGGCTGGCCAGCCGGTGTGGGGATTTGTCAGAATTCAGCGGTGGGAGAGATTTATCTAAGCTGAGTGGAGGGGCCCGTGACCTTGGGTTTGAGAGCTTTAAAGTGAACAGGCGGCTGTTGAAGACGGAACAAAGAGATGCTTGTGATTATCATTATTTAATATAATGGTCTTAAACTGTTAGGAGGGGGAGTTAGGTGGCACAAGAGAATTGTTTTTTATTCCAGGAGATGTAAGAAAGATGTAATGGAGGGGAAAATGCAGGGGGGAGGAGAAGGAGGGAGAGGTTGGAGAGATTTCTGAGATGAAGGGGAGGGAGAGAGAGGGAGTGAGCCAGGGAGGGAGGAGGACGCAGGGCTGGTAAACAAGAAGCCTCCCCTCCCCCTCCCTGTTCCCTGCCTCCCTCCCCCCCCCCCTTTCCCTCCTCCTCCCTCCCTGTAGGTCCAGCCTCAGCCCCAAAGAGTAGGAAGAGGATTGTTGGGAAGGAGGTGACCTGTCTTGTGCCAGGGAGGGGCTGGGCTCAGAAGGGCAGAGGATTCAGGAAGCAACCACCGAAGGGGGACTAGGACCTGTCACTGCTTGGGGACTGAGTGTGGCAGGGCTGGCGGCCCCCCCAGGCTGGAGGTCCAGATCAGATAAGCCTGGTGCTGGAGAGGGGTGTATGCTGCCTAAGGTGGTAAAGACTGGGGTGTGGAAAACAGCTGGTGGGGTCTTTCCCCAGAGTCCCCGAGAAGGTGGACTGCATCCCCTCCTGAGGGCGCTGGACCCTGGAGGGTCGATGCTCTGAGCCTGCGTGCGTGGGGGCGGTGGGCACGTGGGGAGGTGCCCACAAGGAGGGGCCCCCCACCCGCTGTGCCTGCCCCAGCCCAGAGCAGGGTGGGGCCAGGACGGGTCCCACCTGCCAGGATCAAGCCAGGTGCCCACAGCTTCCTCACTTCCAGAGGTCCTGTCTCTTTCTTTCCATTGGGAATTTTGAATTCCTTTTCTCAAAGAGCCCCCTCTCCCAAATCAGCTAAGTTTCTGGTCCCAGTCAGACAAGATAAACTTGATGGTCTTTGTGGCCCATCCAGGGTGAACAACTGCAGTTCTCCCTGGGACGTGCCAGAAGCCTGGTTCCCAGGAGCTGGGGGCTGGGCAGAGCTTCAGAGGAAGGTGGGTGGGGGTGGGGCAGGTGGGCAGCAGGAGCCAGTTCTGTCCAGCACCCAGGATGTCCTCGTGAATGCCCAGGTGGGCCAGATGGCAAATGTCCAGTTGGCGTTCTGAGGCTTCTCCCCAGTACAGTTGTCATCATTTCAGGGGGAGTGCTCAGGCCCCAGAAGCAAGTACTGGTGGGCCCAAAGGTCAGTACCTGCACCTGTCTGTCTCTGCTCTGTCATTCTCCTCTGTTACCTCCACCAACGTCCCCAGGGCATGTTTCCAAAGCTATTAGAAAGCTATGACCTCAGTGTTGTTGGACCTTTACTTACTTATTTATTTATTGAGACAGAGTCTCATTTTGTTGCCCTCGCTAGAGAGCTGTGGTGTCACAGCTCACAGCAACCTCAAACTCTTGGGCTCAAGAGATTCTCTTGCCTGAGCCTCCCAAGTAGCTGCGATTACAAGCACCTGCCACAATGCCCGGCTAGTTTTTGGAGATGGGCCCTTGCTCTGGCTCAGGCTGGTCTCAAACTGGTAAGCTCAGGCAATCCACCCACCTCAGCCTCCCAAAGCACTGGGATTGCAGGCAGGAGCCACTATGCCCGGCCCGTTGTTGGGTCTGTGAGCTGCTGTCCTGGTGATTGTCTCGTCCCTGGCACACACTCTCCCTCCAAGTGGGAATTTCTCCCAGACTGGCCATGAAATTTCCTGCTTTGGGGGAAAGTTGAGCATGTCTGCGATTCTCCCCTCCTACAGAAAAGTCCTTCTTTTCATCTAACCTAGATCTTTCATGCTATAGCTTAAGCTTGTTTCATGTTCTGCTTTCAGTCTTCATTCATGACTGTGTTTAACAGACTCTGACAGAAGGAGTTTACCTTTGAACTCTACACTCCTTCTCTGCGGCAGGGGACCGGACCCGGGGAGCAGGTGCTCGGGCCCTGTGGGTGAGACCCTCGATTCGCTGTCACCCTGACCTCAGCAGGATCTGGAGTCCAGGATCCCTTCCCGAGGCTGGGTCCTCTTCCCCTTCGCTCCACGTCGTTATTAAGAGAGGATGCAGAGCAAGAACCCTTTGGCTCTGGAAAAATTATGTGTGACGCTTTACATATGGATCAGGTAATTAATGGGTGCTCCAATTTCCTCCATCATAACATAAAGGGGGCGAGGACGCTTTAACTCCAGATAATTAAAGAGTGATCGAGTTCTGAGCGTGACCGGGAGTAAGGCTGCCCCATTCTCCACACCTCATTTTGGACTGAGGGGCCTCACGCTCCCAGGGGACTGCTGGGCAGCACAGCCTACTATGCTGCCCTGTAATTGAAGTGACCACCTCCACACTGCGCTCACAGAACATGTGTGTGCACGTGTGCATGGCCACATGTGGGAGGGAGCCCCAGCATGGCCAGTTCAGAGTGGCCACACTCCAACTACAGACCTGGCCCCCAGGAACGTGTGGCCCTCAGGTGGCTGCTACGGCCACCGGGGAAGAGGCAAGTCACACTGTGCAGAGCAGGCTCCACAAGGCCAGAGCTCCTGCTTCAGCCCCAAGAAACTGTCCTTCATCCCACCCGTTCACAGAAGACTCCCAGGACGTCTAAGGACAGTCCCTGGGACCCAGAAGGAACAACCGCAGGGGCTCCACACAGTCCCATGTCAGAGGGTCATCTATCGTGCTGGCATCCAGAGTGGCCGAGCTACTGTCCCCACGGGAGAAGTTAGTGCAGGGAGGACAGGTATCTCCCTGGATGCCAGAACAGCCTCCCGGGAGAGGGGGCAGCAGCTAATTGTGGCTGAGGGGACTGAAAGATCTTCCTGGCTCACTGGCCCATCTGTCACATTTCCTGATAAATACAAGCCCTTCCACTGTCAGACAGGCCTGTGAAGTGGCCGTGCTTCTTTGCCTGGCTCTGCTCATTCCTGGTTAATGGCTTCTGGACTTTCATGTGTCTCACTCCTACAAGTATTTACGGAGTGTCTAGAAGGGGCCGGGCAGGCACTGGGCTGGTCTCGGCCAGAGGGGAAGGAGAAGAGTTTGCTGTACAGAGGGAGGGCGTGGGCAGCTACAAGAAAGCGCTAGGAATAAATCCAGCGGCCCTGGGTGGCGGAGGTGCAGCCATGGCCCGGAGCTGCGGTCTGCTGGGCCTGGGAGGCCAGGCAGGCCTGTAAGAGGTGATGTCTTGGCACCTGCCAGGCAGAGAAGGGAAAGAGAATGGAGTGAGCAGGAGCAGGGGTTGTCATTGCAACTCTTCAGTAAGTCCGAAACTACTTCAAACTAAAACATTGAATATGTATGTAAAAATGTAGGTTCCTTTGCTAACGTGCCAAAGCACCACACACTCAGCAGCTTGGGGGAAAACAACAGACACGTGTTTTCCCCCAAGCCGGAGGCCAAACATGAGGAGTTAAGGTGTGGGGGACTGGTTCCTTCTGAGGCTGTGAAGGACAGACCTGCTCCAGGCCCCTTTTCTTGGTGTGTAGATGGTGTGTCTCTTTCAAATATCCCCACACACTGCACAGGGGACGTGAGCACCTTGCAATCGCAAGAAAACACTAATTTCTCCTTCCTGCCCATTGCAACACTGCTGCCATTGATTTCACTTTGTACATTAGCGCAGTAGTACGTATACACACAGGCATGTTTACACACATAGACATGTGTACACACGTAAATGTATGTGCACCCATAAGCACATACACACATAAGTACACATGCACACACAGACATACATGCACAGAGAATCACACATACACACATAAGTGCGTATGCTTACATACTTATATACTTACTTGTGTGTTTGCTTATGTTATGCTTATGCTTAAGCTCAGGCTTACTGAACTTCCTTCTCTTGAGCAGAGCAGACATTACTCATGTATTGCAGGACCCAGGCCTCCTGAACCTCCCTTACCTTCACCAGATCAGACATTATTCATCTACGGCAGCACCCAGGCTTGCTTACCCCCAAGCCCTCCCCTAATCCGTCTCAATATAACAAATCCAAGAAGCCTCTGGCAATCATTCAGAATTTGCATGCGGAATCTCTTTCCATCCTGGTTTTAGTCTTCCCCTCTGGTTTTGGTGCACTGGGCTATCCTGGGCCACTGCCTGGACCGGTTCTATCTGTCGGTCAGCATCTGTGACTGAGACCTGAGCACAGGTGGGTGCAGATGACCTTCACCTTCATCCCATCCCAGCACTCAGCTCAGCGCTCACGTGCTGCTTTCTAAGACATAGTCTGGCTTGGTGGTGTGCCAGCTTCCAGGCTGCAGGTTTATCAGCATGGCAGTCACCCACTTAAATGCCAGCTGAGAACCTTTGCAGGTCTCTGCAGGCCTGTCCTGCGCCCCTGCTTTAACGGCAACCAGTCCCTCTCATTCCCACTTCCCTTGCCTTGCTCCACCAGTGTCCCTAGCATCTGTCACCTCCTAACCCTCCACACATCAAAACACACATTATTATGTTTTCTACCTCTTCTGTCTCCCTGCTGCCGAAACAAACTCAGATCTTTTTTACATTCACTGGCATGTCTTCAGCACCTGTAACGGTGCCCGACACTTAGTAGGTCGAGAGAGTCTTTGATGTTGCGTGAACCTCCCCAGCTAAGGCGAAGCTCTGCCTTCTTGGCGACCGCCCAGGGGCTGGATGCTGCTCAGGAGCTGTGATTGGCAGGTGCATATGTCTTTGATTAATAAGAATGGGGAAACACATTCACACTTACTTAATGCATTCGCTTTTGTTGGCAACATATTTCTGAATGCAGCGCCCACGTCGGGGAGGCACAGGGGATGATGGTAACAGCAAGGGAGTCCTTTGCAGGGAGTGCTGGCCCTGAGTGTGGGCCCACCTGCAGCCCCACTCACTCACTGTGTGCTGTGGGGGCCTCCTCCTCCACCGCCTGCTCCGTGAAACCAGACCTTGGGTCCCTTACAGAGACATAAGGACCCAAAGAGATGACCCTTGCAAAAAGGTGTTTCCTGAAACTGCAACTCCACTGCCTGTTCACCATTGGGAAAGGAACAACATAGGGGCAAGCCTGGTCCCCTCTGCACTGGAAGCCGAGCCCTCCTGGTAGTGACTCGGGTAACCCTGGAAGGCATAGAGTGACGATGGTGCAAAGGGAGTCCAGTGAAGTGACGCAGCATGAGCCAGCCTCTCCTGCCTCCCCTTCCACCTCCTCTGCCACCCCTGGGACAGCAAGCTCGACCCCTGCCCTTCCTCCTTCTCCTTGGCACTTGACGTGAAGATGAGTGGATGAAGACCTTTCTGACAGTTCACTTCCACTCGGTGAGCTGTAAGTGTGGCCTCTCTTCCTGATGATTTTCTCAACACCGTTTTTCCCTCTAGCTTCCTACACAGTGAGGGTGCCGCCCACAACAGGGAACCCACACGCCGCGGCGCTGGAACGTTCACGTCGACAGCAGGCTCTCAGGCCAGGTGCAGTGCCTCACACCTGTACTCCTAACACTCCGGGAGGCCAAAGCAGGTAGATTGCTTGGGCTCAGGAGTTGAAGACCAACAAGGGCAAGAGACCCTGTCTCTACTAAAAATAGAAAAATTAGCCAGGCACTGGGGTGGGCGCCCATAGTCCCAGCTACTGGGGAGGCTGAGGCAAGAGGATTGCTTGGGCCCAAGTGTTGGAGGTTGCTGTGGGCTGTGACTCCATCACACTCTACCCAAGGTGACAAAGTGAGACTCTGTATCAAAACAAACAAATTAAAAAAAACAAAACAAAACAGTAAGCTATCAGTAGTTAAATCTTTGAAGAGGCAAAAGCTACATGTGGAGTTTTTAGAGCAGGGCAGGTCAACATCTCTAAATCCTGAGTTGTTCAGGGGTCGCCTGCTCTTGCCCGAGCTAGGCGCCATTGAGGCCTCGCTCAGGGACCACTTCTGTCGGTCACCGCGGGGCCATGTTCCCGGTGCCCCAGCTGTGTTGGTGATCAGTTGGTGTGTGCTGAGTTAGGGTGAAGCCCACTGAACCTCAGTGTCCTCAACTACAAATCTAGTGCAGAGAACACCTGTCGTGTGTGTGGAGGTGGCGCTTCTCGCGGCTGGACTGGGTGGGATGGGCACCGGGAGAAGGCAGGCTGGGCGGGCGCAAGTCTCACGAGAGAGTCGGCAGAGCCAGGCAGCACAGCTTCGTGCCTGCCAGCAGATGACCACCGCAGACTTCACTGCCTTCTCTGCTGGGCACAAGTTCAGTGGGGACTGTGCTGGTGGATGGCTCGTGTGGCTCCCAGCCCCCGCCCAGGCTGCCATGGGGGCCCTGTAACCCTCATTTCCATCCGCCCCATGAAAGCTCCCACAGAGTACAGGAAATGCTGTTGGTCCTCGGCAGAGCATGTGGCCCGTTGCCCCAGTCCTGCCACTGTCCTCTGGGGCTCTGTGTGTTGTTTGCAGTTGCAAGCCTAAGAACCTGTCCTGGGAAAGGGCATGTCAGCGGTAGGCCTGGCAACTTAATTTGGAAATAGCATGGTTCCGGCTTGTTCAGCACCACCACTGTTGCTGCCTTTGGCACATAGAGTCCAAGCCTCAGTCGCCTGCCAAGTAAGGAACACCCTTGGCAGAAGCACCTTTGTGCTGCTGGGCACGGGGGACAGTGGAGCCACTGAGCAAGGTGGTTCTTTTTCCCTTTGGAAAAGTACACAGCACGCCCCCGGGACCATGCCCATCTTTATCAACGGGGGCCTTCCACCGCTGCTGGCATGTCGCTGGCTCAGCGCTGCAGCTCCCATGTCTACCCTGAAGCCATTAGTCTTGGCATCGCTGCCAGGAGTCTGTGAGTCACGGCCCACAGCTGCTAAATGCCCTTCAGTGTTGGGGAGCCCTGGTCCCAATTGGAGGTGGTGCCCAGGACACCCAAGAAGCTGGCCAGAGAGTAACTCCCAACCCGCACATGAACATCAGCTGGAAAATCCGAGATTTGGGGAACTTGAGCCACTTACCCTGGGTTACAGCCAGTTTGCTGCAGAAGTGGGGTCTGACCCCATGCAGTGCTTCAACCCCTGGATACTCGCCTCACTGGCTGCCTCTCAGAATGCCTGTCCCTGACAAGCTAAGTGGGTTCATGGCTACTCCCCCTCAAGCCCACCTCCTTCGGTGACCATCACTATGACAAACAGCCATGAGGGAGGTGCCAGAGAGTGGGAAGGGAGTCTGGAGCCCAGGCCCGCCCCACACATGCCTGGCACCCGCCTGGACTCTGGGGTGCCCAGCATGCACGAGGCAGAGGGCGGGTCCCAGGGCAGCTGTGACATGGATGGGGCACCCCCTGTACCCTGTACCCTGTCCTTCGAGAGTCACACTCTCTCCAGCTGGCCTGGCCTAGCACCCAGGCTTCCCCCGCCTTCCTGGCCCCAGAGCCCTGCCTGCCCGTCCCCATCCTTTGCATCCGCTGCCCTGGAGGCAGTAGCTCCAAGTCCTAGACCCCAGAGTCCTCGTTTCACTCCGGGGTCCTAGGACAGCAGAGGGAGCGCTGGGCCCCTGTCTTCTGGGAGGGACGCCTGGCTTCTTACTCCCCTGAGCGCCACAGTCCCAGAAGGAAGCAGGGCCCCTGTGCAGGTATGAGCTGTGCCCATGGTCACTTAGCGAGCATGTACTTGAAGAGCCCAGGGGATGCAGAATTCAGGGTGGGCAGCAGGTGCTGAAGCAGGAAGTCCAGCCCTGGACACAGTGGGTGAGGCAGGCCCTTCCTAGCCCAGGGTTCCAGCCACTCCTGCAGACCACACATTCTCTGCAGAAGCTCGGGGGGGCCCACTCTAAGCGCTAGTCTCTGCTCCTCAGAACTTCTCCAAGAACACTAGCGCTGTTTTCTACGAGGAAATTTACAGAGCTGGGTGTCCCCAGGCACTGCCCCACGGAGCCCATCAGAGCATGTTTGTGTGGCTTTGATCAGACTGGACTGGGAAACCTCTGGGGAAAAGGGAGAAGCCCCCTACCCCACCTAATCTCTATTCCACAGTCAGGCCGTATTTCAATCAAGACCCTCAACTTCCTGTATTTATATTCTTGGGGTCTGTGATTTTTCCCCTTAAAAATTAAGCTGTTCGGTTGCCTCATTGCATAGTCAGACATACCCACAGAGGCAGATGCCCGGGAGCCCCCGGGAGAGACTGTTTCCAAGCAGAGGGAGGGAGAGGCCTGGCCTAAGCTCTGGGCCCTGGGTTTGGAGGGCTGATCTTCCATGGCTCGTGCCAAAGTAGCAGGGAGCCAAGAGTCCCCTAGCAGCTCCCTGCCTCCATCTCTGTGCTCTCCACCCCCCACCCTACCCCCTACACGATTGCAGAGCGTCATGAGGCTGGCGGGTAACTGGCTCCTCTTTGCTCGTCCCAGGCTGATGCCTCCTGGAGCCAGGGTGTTTGCACTGCGTCCGTCCCATCCTCCCACTGGATTCTAGACTGGAGCCTCCTGGAACTGTGGAGCCCCTCCCCAGCCTTTCATTCCATTGGTAGATAATGAGTCTGCAGGTGGAAGCCGCCCCGCCCCCTCCACCCATTGGCTTCTCCCGCCCTTTCTAGTTGGTATTGCTTGTGTTGGTCTGCATGCCATTTTGCTTGTGGTCTCCATAGCAACTACTACAAAATGGCCCAAGGATAATGGGGGGGAGAGGTGGGTTTTGACTTTAAAAAATGAAAACAGTGATTCCAGCACATACTTGGCACAGGGTGGCAGCCCCTCCCCCACCTGTCACCACTCAAACCCCAAGCCCCTTGGTGTCCCTCACTCAAGGGCCTGGTCCCTGCCTTCCAAGGGGACGGGAAGTGGCATCCCACAGGGAGCCCGTGTGTCTGGCTACTGAAAAGTGGGAAGTGGAAGTGAGGAGGCAGGAGAGGGATGGGAACACGAGGGCAATCAGGACCCTCTGGACGTGTCTTCATCTTATGGCAAAAAGCTCCATTGTCCAACTTTGTTCTCATCTCACCACTTCCTTCCACCCTTCCCAGCCTCCCTGCCGCAAAAAGAAAAAGGCAGTGGCGGCAGCAGCAGCAGCAGCCACCTTACTCCACGTCCTGGGACCTGGCTTCGGAGTTCAGAGTCCAGGGAAATAATTCTGTAATTGTTCGCGTATGTCCAGCCCTAAGCTGTTTACAAAATGCATCCACAGCCATGAGGTAGCCCTGGTAGGTTGGAGGGCCAGGACTGGGTCATTCCTCCTTAAGGATGAGCAAAGGGATGCTCAGTGGCCATCTGATGGGGCAGATAGGCAGGGAGGGACCCAGGCAACCCCCTCCCCGGGCCTCAGTGTCTTTTCACAATGAGCTGGAAACCTGTTCTCTATTTTAAAAGCTTTACATTTAAAAAAGCTGGACTAGATTTCCCCATTTTATTTATTTTCAAAGCACTTTCCCAGATAATTTCTGATTTCCTAATCCCTCAGCTCTGTGAGTTCAGGGGAACAACCCCAGACAGAGGTCCTGCTGCCTAAATACTCTGCAGCGTTTACCCCAGACCCTGGGCCCCGAGAGCACCTGCGAGTGGTGGGAGGATGTGCCCTGGAAACCAGAACACAGTGGGGGTGGGGGGTGGGGAGGGGGGCGGGTCAGGAATCACCCCTCAGCAGAGGAGAAGGCTGAAGTCTGGAGAACTCAAGCAGTTTTCTTGGGTATATGTGCACACACAGAGATGTCACAGAGCAGGGCCCCACGTGATGAACATCTTCCAAATCGCCCCTCTCCCCTGTAGGAAGGATTCTCACAGCCAGGCTGGTAGTTAAAATTTTAACAATCGTGGGATAGGGGAGAGCGTGGAAAGGGGGCTCTCAGGGTGCAGGCAGAGTGGACGTACATGGCAAGTACACAGGATGTTAGGTTAAACCCAGCTGGGTTTAGTTTAGGGGGTGGAAAAGCAAAACTCAGCCCTCCACCTGTTTTTTGTAAATAAAGTTACTGGAACAGAGCCAGACCCATTTGTTTACATATAGTTTATATCTGCTTTGGGGCTACAACAGGAGTATGGCTTGCAAAACCTACAATATTTACTATCTGTCCCTTTAAGAAAAAGGTTGCTGACCCCCAGTTTAGGGGATTAATTTTAGGAATGTTCTCAAGTTCATTTCTTTTTTCTTTCCCATACAACGGAATCACCAGTCATCCAAACACTATCTGCTAGTCACTATCATAGGAGAACCATTGTTTAAGGAGGGCTTGCTGAGCCCTGCTGGGTGCTGAGCACTGAAACAACCCAGGGCTCACCCAGAAAGGACACAGATCTCGGGGACATCACTGGTTCCCAAGAGAGTGTAACCAAAAGCATAGGTACAGAGTGTGGTGGGGAGATATACCAGCATGGGCTGGGCTGGGGTAGGAAGGTGGTGGCAGGTTAAAACCTGACCCCGGCCAAAAACTGCAAAAAAAAAAAGTGAGATGAAAAATACTACAAATAGGATTAAAAACAGATCAGACAGAATAAAAAAGAATGGTCAACATGGAGACATAGAAATAGAAACAATTTTAAATGAACTATAGAGAGAAAAATAATTAAAAAAAAAAAAAAAGCATTAGCTACAGCACATCAAGTAGCGTAACATACGTATAAGTAGAGTCCCAGAAGGAGCAGGGATAGGGGGAAGGACAGAAAAATTTTGTCATAAAGATTAATCATCAAAAATTTTTTAATTTGATGAAATCAATAAACTACAGATCTAAGAAGATTAATGAAGCTCAAGCAGAGAAAACACACCAAGACTCAATATAACTGAATTGTGAAACACAAGGGATACAGAAAATCTTACAAGCAGCCAGAGAAAACCACAAAGTACCCAGGAATGTGCACACATCAGGATGGCCGCAGCCTTCTCACCAGGAACAAGACAAGACTCCAGACGCAACAGCTACATCTTTAAAGTACGTATAGGTGAGGAAAGTGACAATTTAGGATCTGTACACTGTGAAAATAGTTTGTAAAAATGAAGGTGAAATGAAGACTTTTTCAGACATAAAAAAAGCTGGGATAATTTATTACCAGCAGAGAAGAACTATATGGAATTGTAAAAGAAGTCCTTCAGGCAGAAGAATGGCTCTGCCAGATGGAAATTTGGATCTATGCAAAGGAATCAAAGATGTCAGAAATAAAAAAAATATTTGCAACATAAAAAATACTAAGATAATGATTTTATGTTTTAAGTCTCTTTCAAAGATAAACTAAGATGAAAATAATAAAAAAATTTATGGGGTTTATCATGCATACTTTGAGATTCACACATGTTTTTGCATGTCTCAATAGTCAGCTATTTTTTTCTTTTCTTTTTTTTTTTTTGAGACAGAGCCTCAATCTGTCACCCTGGATAGAGTGCTGTGGCATTACAGCTCACAGCAACCTCCAATTCCTGGGCTCAAGTGAGTCTCCTGCCTCCGCCTCCCAAGTAGCTGGGACAACAGGTGCCCACCACAACATTCGGCCATTTTTTGGCTGCAGCCACCATTGTTATTTGGCTGCCTGGGCTGGATTCGAACCCTCCAGCTCAGGTGCACGTGGCTGGCGCCTTAGCCCGTTAAGCCACAGGCGCTGAGCCAGTCAGCTGTTTTTTTACTGAGTAGTGTTCCATTTATGAATTTATTTGTCCATTCACTAGTTGACAGAGATTTTAGATGTTTCCAGTTTGTAACTGTAATGAATAAAGCTGCTATAAACAGTCATAGTTTTATGTGGGTATGTGTCTTCATTCTAGTCTGGCAAAAACTGAAGAGAGCTGCTGGGTTATGTGGTAAGTGTGTATTAACTTTCCAAGGAACTGCCAAGCTGCACTATGGAATGGCTGCATCATTTTGCATGCTCCCCAGCCAGGCATGAGATTTCCATCTGCTTCACCCTGCTGTGAAACTTGGTATTACCGTCTTTCGAACTTCAGCCATACATATGTATACGTACTAATATACATGTAAAGTATGTGTGTGTGTTTTAATGTGCTTATCTCATTGTGGTTTTAATTTGCATTCCCCTAATAGTGAGGGATGTTGAGCACCTTATTATGAGCTGTTTGCCATTCATGTCTTCTTTGGTGAAGTGTCTGCTTAAATCTATTTCCTTAAATCTATTTGTGGGAAGGGAAATCCCGAGTTGTAAAAGTTCTTTGTGCATTCTAAACACAGATCCTTCATCAGATATATGTTTTTACAAAAATTTCCTCTGAGCCTGTGGTATGTCTTTTCACAATGAGGAACAAAAGATTTTAATTTTTGGTAAAATCTAACTTATTCACTTTATCTTTTGTAGTTTTTGCCTCTTGTTTCCTATCTCTGCCTAAGCAAGGGTTACTAAGATTTTGTCCCCTGTGTTTTCTTCTAGAATTTTTATAAGTTTTAGTTCTTATATTTAGGACTAAAATCTATCAAGTTAATTTTTTATATAATGTGAGATAGGAATTGAGGCTTTAGAGAAAATATGGTTATCTAATGGATCCAGCGCTATTCGTGGAAAAGATTATTGTTTCTCTATTGCGTATCTTTGGCACATATGTAGAAGTAAAATACATGATCATGGTGCGAAGGCCAGGAGGAGAAATGGAAAGACAAGCTTTATGTTTCTCAAACCACACATGAAGCAGCATAATGTTATTTGAAGGTAGACTTTGATAAAAAGGCAGGTAATGTAAACTTTAAAGAAATTTGTTTTTAAAAAAGAAGAATACTTAGTAAGCCAACAAAGAAGGTAAAATGGAATCATAAAAAATACAAAATCTTCCAAAATAAGGCAGAAATGGAGGGGAAAGAAAACAAAAAACAGATGGGAAATAAAGCAAATAGCAAGATGGCAGATGTAATCCCAGCCACAGTAATGGTCGCATTAAATGTAAGTAATCTAAACATCCCAGTTGAAAGGCAGAAATTGTCTTGCAGGGGTTGGGGAAGAAAAATATCATTCATTCCCTGGGAGCTAGCCAAAATTCCACAGGATAGATGGTAAGGTCATATGAAATTGCTTGTCATTCCAGTGGGACAGCCCATCAAATCTAGTCCTGAAGCCCGAGGCCGCAGAGACACTGCAAGCTGAGTCACCGCCATCCTCCAACACCATCCCTTCACTTTGAGGCAGGGGAGAGAAACCTGTCCTCAGAGTCCCAGAGGACATTTGGGGAGAGAAGGGGTCTGTGGTCAGTAACAGGACAGCCCCCAGGTCTGCAGACTTTACATGACAATGCATGACAGAGGTTAAGTGAGGGAGAGAGGAATTTTTTTCTTTTTTGACAAGGGATTTTTAAATTATAAATTCAAAGCTGGTTTTTTGTGACTCAAGCCATGACAAGAACCCAAACAATGTTCATGATGGGTTTCTTGGTCACCTTATCAGAACAGTGACTACAGGGCCCAGCAGAGCAGAGCCTTGAAATATTAAAAACAAAAACGAGTATGCATAGAAAGGGTAGATCAAGAAATGTGTCCTTGAACTCGGGTTTACTCTGAGCTTCCCCTGCTTTCTCTGCCCCACCCCACAGCACACCAGTCACCACCATGGGGTGGTTTTGACGTCACCATCTGCCCATTTGTGCTCCATGCTGGGGGAGAAGGGATCCTTACTCAGCTGAGCAACACTGGGGCTTTGGACAGGGCCTGGCACACGCCTAGCAGGGCTCAGTAACATCCCTTGGGCGACAGTCT
This sequence comes from Arctocebus calabarensis, assembly GCA_963573935.1. NCBI lineage: Eukaryota > Metazoa > Chordata > Mammalia > Primates > Lorisidae > Arctocebus > Arctocebus calabarensis. The sequence goes on along the minus strand of CAUYON010126433.1, from coordinate 4,222 downwards.
CGGGAGGATTTGTGCTCATTTCCCTTCCTCGGCAGATTCAGGCTGCAGTCAACACAATGGCGTGGAATGGGAGGATGAGTCATTTTGCTTTTTGTTTTGTTTTGTTCTCCAGATGCGTGGCTAGCTGCTGAAGAGGAGAGCGGCCCTGGCCGACAGAACGCCCCAGTGACAGCGACTCACTGTCCCATGTGGCAGCCACCAGCCTATGGCTAAGAGCACTGGAAACAGCTAGAGCAAAAAAAGAGCTGAATTTTATATTTTATTTCATCTCAGTTCATTTATGTTTAAATAGCTGCACGTGACCAGCAGTCTCTGGACTGGACTGCACCAGCTCCTTCCAATGGGCCCCAGCTCTCCTGCCTCACTGAAGGGTCTAGTAGATGCGGGTGGTGGGGACAGACTCCCCCATCTGTTGATCAGCAGGTGCAGGCAGGGAGAGCTGACCTCCCACCAGCAGGCTCTGCTCCATGCGTGTGTAGGAGTCCTACGCCCCCACCTCCCACCTGCCTCCCCAGGCCCTGGCACGTGGCACCGCCTGGGACACTTGGCACATAGAACCTCTCTGCTTGCCAACTCCGCCCCCCGCCCCCGCCTCCCTCCCTCCCTCCTTAATTAACTCAGCCGCAGCAACTTTGTCTCCCTTTGCCAAGCTCTGAGAATGAACCGGGTGTACACGGATAGGTCCTGGCGAGGCACCGCCCCCTTGCTGGGTGGCCAGCAGCCTCTGGTCCTGTGGAGGCCTCTGGCTGGCTGGGTGACAGTCCCTGAGCTTTGGGATTCGCATGTTAGTCGAGCCTGGAGTTAGTAATTTCTGACTGGGTTCTGGCTCCTCCCAGGGTCTGGCTGGGGGCTGAGGGATGTCTCCATCCCGGGAAGCCTGGCGGTCAGCCCAGGGGGAGGTGCCGAGCACAGAGCTGGAGAAGGCGGCTGCTGGCCAGCTCTGGGGCCTCTCTTCCTCTACTCTGCCCACCAGACTCTGATGGGCACAGTCACTTTCTGTAGAGAGGAGGAAGAAGCCTGCTGTTCTTCAATTCACAGAGGCTCCTACCAGCTCTGCAAAAATGCTGATCCCCTTCCCTGCAGCCGTTCCTAACATCAGGCCTCTGTTCTTAGTGAAGGAAGGGCTCGCCCGCGCCCAGTAGACATGCAGACTTCTAGGCCGAAGCCCAGCTGTTAAACCCTGAGATGCGGAACAGAATCCAGGGCCTTGAATGTTTAATACTCCCCTGAGGTCATCCTGGGCTGGCCACCCCGAATCTCCCAGCTATGCAGAGGCCAGACTGCAAGGAACCCCTGCCTCGACTCAGCCAGTCCCCCATGGTACAGACAGGTTCGCAGGAGCCCAGAGGCAGAAGAAGGCCACCACAGCACCCAGGCAGAGGATGGAGAAGAGGAAACTGCTCCCAGGTTTCCTGATGCAAGAGAAATTATGTCCCTCCCCTGCCCCTAAATGTTTGGGGAGGTGGGGAGCCTGGCCAGTAAGGAGGATCTCCCCACCAGGAGCCACAACAGCACTTAGCAGCTCAGCCTTGTCTCTCCAGCTCCTGTCCGCCTGTCTTTACTTGCGTCCCCCTTCCCAGCCCTGCAGGTGGTCAGGAAGCCTAGCTCTGGCTGGACTCCAAAGGCCCTGCTCTGATGGACAGGTGCTGTGGGACGTGGAGTGTCTGTCCACATGGAAAGGGCAGGCTTAGCCCTGCAGGTGTGGGAGGCAGAACCTGGGCGAGCGCCCCCCTCCCTCCCTCTCCACCCCCTGCTCTCCCCTTAAATGGCCCCTGGTGGGTGTCTGCAAACTGAGGCTGGGTCAAAATAAACAGGAGGGAGCAGGGCGCACTGGAGGCCTGATTTGTGAAAAGGGAGGGAGGGAGAAGGGAAGAGGAGAAACAGGAAGGGAGGAGGGGTGGGAAGGAAGGACAGTCCGAGAAAGGGAGGGGGCAGGGAGAGAGGGATCATCCTTACAGAGCTGGTGGCAGCAGCACAAACGCTCAGCTGGAAGCTGGAAGATACAATTGGCTCTTTCTCTCTCCTGACTGGCAGCAACCCCACCCTCTCCCGCAGACCCTTTGGGGGAGGGCCTCTCTCTCCAGGCCTCAGTTTCCTCACCTGTTAAAATGAGGTGGGCCGGGACGCCACTCTGTGAGCTCTGGCCTTCTTGCTACAGTGCCAGCAGAGCGTCTGGACTCCCTCCCAGGCTCCCGACAAGGCAGGGAGCTCACAGGAAGCCGGACCTCCCAGCCTCTCAAGGTGAGGCTCATCAATAACAACAAGAAAGGGTGTCAGGCTGCATCTGAGGCCGCCGGCCGCAGCCTGCCACATGCTTTGTCATAAAACAGGTTGTCACCTGGGGAAGAATCACCACCGATGAAATATTTCAGGAGACAAAAACAAGAGGTGCATTGATTTTTCCACGAGGTCAGACAACTTCTGAGAAGCGTCTTGTAACTCAGCTGTCACCGCATCTCTCACTGAATGACCACGTGGCCTGCCCTGTCAGCAGCCTCTGACCCAGGCCAGCTCCCTCTCCCATCACAAGCTGTTCTTTGCAGAAGCCAGCAGCATCACTGGGCCTTCCCAGATGCCAGGACCAAGGCTGACTTGGATGCAGGGACAGTTTCCTCTCCCAATTCACCCAAACTGACTCTGAGAAAGACAAGCACAGGTGGCCAAGAAGGGATTCTGCTGATTAGCAAAGTCTGCGACACAAGTCAGGGTGACCTTCCAGGGTCCAGGACCACAGCCCCAACTCCAACGAAAATGGAACGTTCTTAAAAAATATATAATGTATTGGAGAAAATTGGAGGCATAATGAGACCAATATATCAGGAGATGATTGTCATTGAAAAAGTAGTTTGTCACTCACAGTTCCCAGACAAGGGGTTGCCACATCACAGAGGGCCACCGAGAGAAGCAAGGAGAAAGACTGGCAGGTGGTTCTGCGGGAAGGCTTAGGATTGGTTAATTTGAATAATTTTAGCTGGCTCTGGGCCCTGGGGCATCAGTAATTGTCCGGTCCCTGGCCCCAGCCCCCAGGCCCCAGGGCAGGTGGATGGTGTTCTAGGGTTTGAGCAGCTTATAAAAGAGTGAGCTAGGAAGTGTGGACTCTAAATCAGCTAGCTGATATTTGAAAAGAATGCTCCAGGCCAGTTGTTCACTATCTCTGGGAATTATCCAACCCTCACTGTACACATGGGGTTCTTCAGCGTTAACAGCAAAGCCTCGGGCATCAAAGCATCAGGATATAGAAAATAAAGACGGTCCATATGCCAAGGCACTGATGTGGTTCTCTTATTTGCAGCTGGAAATTGGAATCTATGCAGCACGGTGGGCAATTAACCAGCAACTGGAACCTTCTCTAGGTCCCTCTTAGAAGCACCAGAGTGCGGGTATCAGAAGCCATTCAGCACAATGGTCAGGGGCCGCGTGTGGCTTTTAAGCCCTCGGCAGGCACACTCGTCGTAACTGAGAGATGCTGGCTGCCTGTACAAGCTGCACTGGACTTCACAGACTTAGTATGAATAGAATTTTCACGCTGATGACGCATTGAAGGGACAACACATAGAACAAGGCTGCCCTCACCCTCTCCGGAAAACAGGCCCAGATCACCCACACAGGCGAGACGCGGTCCTGGGGGCGCGACTGCAGGATCTGAGAGTCTGCCTACCTCAAGGGAACTTCACTGTCTCTTTCCAGAATTCTGGAACTGAAGGGACCCCAGAGAGAGATTCGGTCCTCTCTCCCTGCCCTAAACCACAGACCCATGAAGAACTATCTGGTGAGAACCCACAGCCTGTTGTGTGCGGGTGGGGAAGGGTGGGGAGTGAGAGCAGCTCCACAGCCTCGGATGTAACTTCTCAGGGCAGATGACACTTGCAGGTTTCTGTCAGCTCTTCGTGGAGAGAGGATTTGTGCTCTCTCTCAGGGCCCTGGTTTTGACGCCCTGGGAGCCACAAGCTCTTCTTGTGGCTTTTTTTTTTTTTTTTTAGACATTCTCACTTTGTCACCCCTGTAGAGTGCTATAGCATCATAGCTCACAGCAACCTCAGACTCCTGGGCTCAAGCAATTCTCTTGCCTCAGCCTCCCGAATAGCTGGGACTACAGGAGTCTGCAACAATGCTCAGCTATTTTTAGAGGTGAGGTCTCGCTCTAACTCAGGCTGGTCTGGAACTCATGAGCTCCGGTGATGCATCCACTTCGGCCTCCCGGAGTGCTGGGATTACAGGCACG